>APFE031438822.1:0-54514 GCA_000404065.3 Pinus taeda | reverse complement strand
CCCAGAGCTCTGCTCAACCTTCAACTTAGATATCTCAGCAGCCAATGACTCTATCATTTTAGTCATTTTGTCTAATTTAGGTTATGAGGATGAAACAGAGGAAGAAGAAGCCTCACCTCTCTGCCTCCTTCTGTCAGCATGACTTTTGAGTTTCTCTATAGCCATGATATTAGATTCCACCTCTAGGGCTGCATCTTGCATTTCAGCTAGAGTGGCACACCTTCTTTCTCTTAAAAGCAGGCAGAAATCAGAGTCAAAAGCATTGGCATAGGTGATTTTGGCAGAGGTGGGGGTAGGCTTTACTTCAGCTGGTATCTTACTATACATACGGTTAAATCTTTTATTAAAATCAGGCAATGATTCCCCATCCTCCCTCTTGAGGTTTCCAAACTCGGTATGGTAATATAGTAGGTCTTTCTTATCTCCCCAATGCTTTAGAAATACATCATCTAATGCTTCAATGTCTACTATAGACTTAGGGGTCAATTCTCTGAAGCACTTTCTAGCCTCTCCGTCAAGGCTTTGGACAAATACTCTCATCCACACATCATCCTCACTGATATCTAGGTTATCAGCATAACTATAAAAAGATTCAAGGTGTTCTTTAGTTGTTACTCCCTCTGTACCAGTGAATTTAGGCATGTATTTCTGATACTCTCCTGCATGCATGGCATGTAAAGGAACAGGCAAGACCAGGGGTCCATACCTAGCAGCTATGATTCTTTCCATCTTTGGGGGTGCTTGTTGGTCTGCCATGACTGTGATAGATGGAAGGATACTGGCAGTTTGAACGGTAGGGAGCAGTGAAATAGATGACAGGGACAAAGGAATATGATGGACTATAGGGGGGGGCTTTCTTTGGGCTGAGATCCAAAGGGGAAATAGATGAACAAGGAGCTTTATGAATCTCTGAGGGTATTTCTTCACTAACAATGCTAGGCTTTATATCTTCAAACTATATATTCTCAGCTATAATCTTCTCTTGCAGAGATACAAAAGATTTTTTGGGCTTACCTTATCCTAGTGCTCCTTTCTGTGAGGTTTTCCTCTGCTTGACAATCTTCTCAGGGTCAAGCACTGGGTCAGCTGGTGATTTCTGAGGATTTCTCTGAGTATGTCTCACAAACTGAGCCAGAACTATAATGCGGAGTCGCCAAAAGTTGGTTTTCCAGTAGAGTCGCCAGATAGATGATTACAACCAGAAGTGTGTCCAGACTTTGTCTATCATCAAAGCTGAAACTGTGTTGCTCTCCAAGGGAAGCTGAGCATCAATCTCCTCTCCCCGGCAACTACGCCAATTAATGTCATCACCCTAAGAAACTCTCATAGGTTGTAACTCGGAGATGCCCGGGAACATATAAATTCAACTTCTTGTTGCAAATGGATGAATGGAAGGAATGATGCTCATTCAAGCCAGATAACCACTTCTACTTTGTTTAACTCCAGACATGCGTGAACACCCCCAGACTACAAGGCTTTAGACCACCAATTACTCACAGTTTAAGGATTGGGTGAATATGGAGAATACTGACCACACCAGCAGATGCACAAGACCATGTGATGGTCGGCTGCAACCAGTAAAGAAGTCTGCAAATCTAATTCCCTAATACACAAACAAGATGACAGCTCTCTGGGACTAGGTGAAAAGAAACCTGAATAACTCATTCATTGATACATACAAAACTTTAACACAGAGATAGGATGACAACTTCTCTAATGTTGAACATCAAGAGCTCAGAAATACAGCATATTAGGCATAACTTGGAATAGAAGAAGAATGAAAAGTGAGCAATTAACAACAAAAGAAGCTTGTATTAGCTGAAAATGAAGACGAGACGCTGCAAGTGCCAAAATAGTTACAGTCTCCAGAAGTTGAACCTTACATTCAAACATCAACCATCAACCCTGATTACATCTTGTTTCTCGGTATATTTATAGAGTTTCAATACAAAGGAATTTGGCCATTCTAGGCATGGGTGGGTCATAATTGACCACCAACCGCATTTAGTTGCCTGATAGAGCTTCTGAGTGTGTTTGCTTGCTTTAGTGGATAAATCTGATCTTTCCCTATGCTCTGTTGTCCTCTTGGGCAGATGGAGTGCCTGTATCAATGAGGCCCCATAACTATTAAATGGAGTTATTTGTTCGTGCCACGTCTTTTTCCTCCTCAACCATATTGTTTGTTAAATATGGTGGATGAGGAGCAACTGCAAACAGTACTGGAATACTAGTCACCTTCATCCTTCGAGGACGTGGAACAGTCAAGGGACATGGATTGCGTGGAAAACGTATGGGCTGGACGGGGAAGCTAGATTGGCCGTTGGATCGAGAGGATAGATGGTAGAGATGAGTCAACGGGGATATCGGAGGAAGCGGGAGCAGGATGATCATGAGCCCTTGGATCTCAAGCGGGTAGATCCAACGGTTGTCGGGCGGCGAAAGCATACGGTGGTCATCGGGCAGAGACGGAGGACCGGGCGGTGAGCGGTATTGATCGCACCAGCTTTGGGGAGTTGGGTGGTAACGGACGATGCCGCATGATGTCATTCAACACGTGACGCGTGGCAACGAAGGAGAGAGGAAAACCACTCTCCATTGTGCATTATCATCCTGACACTTTGTGGACGCGGGGAGAGTGAACGTTGTCCGATTGTTGCGGAGATGATCGGATAGTGGAGAAACAATTGTGCGTATTTCCATCAGGCATGGCAGAGAACCGTTGGATCGGGGTGCGGCGATCGACGGCCGTAATTAAAGGCGATGATGGGTTATGGAAGCGCAAGGTCATGTGGATATGGTTTTGTGGGACTTTAAGCTTCGTGCTTAGGGCTTGAAGAAACAGGGGTTTATGCTGGGTTTTAGAGGAAAAACAGAGGTAGCGGGGTTGACAGAGAGTAAGCAGAAAGGAGGAGAAGGGAAATTATTGTTGCGAGCTTTATTTTGAGCATAAACAACATGGCCAAGCTTATATTTGGCCTTCAAAGACCACAGTTACAGCAGAGCTAATAGTTCTTTTTATATGAGCCTCTCTAAATCTAATTAGCCCCCAAAATATTAAAATAATGAGCAAGAAACAAACCTTGGTCACAAGCCAACCAAGTAGCTTTCATAAATTTTGATTTAGCCATCTAATTGCTAGCTGGGTTAATGACATCATGTTGATGCAAGGTCATTGGAGGGCGACGTTGAGTCCTCTAAGTGCCAAGATGTGGGAGAGGGCTCCATAAAATATGAACTAGGGGATGGCCCCTAATCCTCCATGCAAGCCATCATGTGGGGCACCAAAGTGGTTTTTTTATTAATGATATTGGCAATCAATTTATATTTAATTCATGGAAATATTTCCTTTTGTATGAAAAAAATTCTCTTGTTCTGGGGTTTCCGCACGTGTAGAAAAAAATATGGGCTATCTCAATAAAGAAATGAATCACTAACTCCTCGCTTGGCTGATGGCAAAAGGTTCCAGGGTGTGGTTACAGGTTGGGGCATAAATGTTGGTCTCATGGGTCTCCTAATGATATATAAACCTATATAATCTTCCATATGAGAGTTCTGACAATAGTGCTTTCCTTCCCATATCTCAAAGTTGAAAACAAACCTCCTCTGGGCCTTGGATCAACTACCATAATTATGTTAAGTTGATCGAGGCACATTGGTCCAAGTGCATCTCGCAAATAATATGGGGCAATGAGCAGACAATTGAGGATGTTGAAGGTGGCCATGACATGAAACGATTCTCTAACACATGATGGAGTCTCATGGCTCTCAACGCATCCCCTAGGAGTGTCAACATGATCCTTTGGTGGGCTTGGGCCCCAATTAAGTTTCCCATCCCATGATGAAACCACTTGTCAATTACATACAAGATCCAATGTGTTTCCTCACCATCAAGTACATTAATTCACTAATGCATGTAAGTAAACCAATCTTGTTGATCAATGGCACATTAAGAATTCATAATGGGCTTCCCTTCCAAATTTGGGGTTTTAAGCTTATAACAGTGTCACTTCTCTGGATAGGAGTGGTTAATAAACAATCCTATTAGGTGTTCCCAATCCCTAAGGGGAAAGAAAAGTCCAAGATACATCATTCAATTAATAGGGGTCATGTGAATAATGATGAGATGGATAGGGACACAGGGGTTTCAAAGCCAAATGTCATGTGTTCAAAGATGGTAATGATGAGGGATGTACACATATTTGGGTGTACAGATGTAGGAGGGAGAAATCATGGATGCATGAATTACCTCGGCCTTTATTTTCCACCCTTCATTATTTTCCTTTTGCCTTTTTATGATTTTTCTTTGTATTTCCTGCTCTAGGCTCTAGGAATAAGAGCATGTGAGAGATATGCAACAACTATTACCTCCTTAAGGTGAGACAATTCATCACCCACCGGGGGCTGAAACATGCATAGGTTCCTTAATGATGTGTGGGGCACTCAAGGGCCCTAGGAACTAGGGTGATGGCCACGATGAAGGGGTAAAATGCATACCTGGTTTTTTCCCACGTGTTATATTGAGTGTCCCAACCATCTTTTGCATTTTACGATGTTCTTTTCTTTTGTTTCTTGTTTGTGGACACGATATGTTTTTAACGTTATTTTAGTTGCATCAACCTCTGGGGAAATGGTTCTAGGCCCGACCCAGACATGTGGACAAAGGGAGGGGTCGCACCAATGCCTTGTGGACCCAGAGAGTGAAGATGATGAAATAGGGTTTGTAATGCGGAGGGGAGTGAAAAATGTAAAATGGGAAAACGGGACCGCACTACCAAAATCGGGGTTTCCCAAGCAATGTCTTTCTTGAAGCCATAACCCCATAGGGGAGATCCCAAGGGACTATGATTGAGGATTAACCCCCCATTTAATGTGAGGGAACAAAACTACAGCCAAAATGCTTCCTTTTTCCAATTCACCCAATAATCCATGCCCAATATGCCCAAGGAAAAACAAGCATAAGCACTTGATTGCACAATGAAAACATACCTTTAGGGTTGGACTGCCCACCTTCAAACATATGCTCTCGATAAATGGGCAAGGGGACATATGACTAGTTCATGGAGCGGAGATCAAATGGCACAATGAATCAGCTACACTGGTGGTTGTCAAGGATTTTTGGTTGTCGGCAGAAGAGATATCTAAGTGAAAAATTATCCTATGGTGCCACCCACTTTTGGTGGGTAACAGTATCTTAAATAAAAATTATGTTGTTGTCCAATATATGATTTTGTTGAAGCTTAGACTAGACTTGCCTGCATACAATATAAACTACTAGAAACCCTCAAGGACAAACAAAAACCTCATTCCTAAAGGAACCAACCAATCAGGAAATTCAATTTATTCTTATCAGAAATTGAAGGGATGTCACTAGTTATTGGCATAAGAAGGATTTGAAAATTTATTAGCTCATGGATGATCCATAAAGGGTCTCGAGTGACTTCGTCAAAGACCAAAAGAGGTTGGATAAGTTGCTAAGGCAGCTCGTGGCCATTAGTGTTGACCCTCTCACAAGAAGAAATTTGATGAGCACATTTTTTTGGGAGTCTAGATCTAGAAAGGATGAGGAGCCAAACCAAAAGAAATCTCCATAAATCCCAAGGATGAGAAGAAATCAAATGAGAAGAGAGCAGATTTGTTTCACATGTCAGGAAGCATGGACACCAGAGCACAAATGTAAAAGAGATAGAGAAGCATATGAGACTAAAGAAATTGAAGAAAAAGAAATGGCAAGGAACTCAAGTTAGTTGATCATGGAAAGAGTTGAAGGGTCCATGGCTGGACAAATGTTGCATGCAGAATGCTCTAACTTGCATTATCACGAGGAGTGACATGACTCAGGAATGCTTGAATCGCATCACGAGTCTATTCTTTTGGAGAGCCCATTGAAGGCTCGGGAAAAAGTGATGTATAAGTCCATTAGTTTTCATTAAGACACCCTTGGAAGGCATGAGAAATCACATGGAGATGATGATAGCATCCCACCTGTGCATCCATGTTTAATGGTTGAAGGGGATGATCAGCAGGTTGACTCCATAAGTGAAGAAAACCAAGGAGAATACATTCAGGGAGACAGACAAGAGGATGTCCTAATGATCCAGCATGAAAATCAAATCAAGGAGTGTGAGTCAGACGAGGAGGATGATATTCATAGTATTCATGATAAGCCATATTTAGAGAGCTAGTTGGAGGCTCAAGTTGGAGACGCGGTGGTGGTGGTTGAGCATCCATCTTTGGGTCCACCCATCGATGAGGTGCAAATAGATGTAAAAGCAGCCAGCAGGGCTACAGTAATTTCAAACAGTAGCCTCCAAGAGAAGACTGAGCATTTCAGGATAGATCTTATGGTGTTGAAACAAAAGATCCAAGCAGTATGAGGCACCATCTTGTAGTAGAAAAGCAAAATTGAAGAGCTTAGAGTGGTGTGTGTTGAGTCAACGGACAAGCTATCTAGCGTTGAGGGATAATTGACGTTCCTATTACCCATCATTTCGTGGGTGATATCCCCAGGAGAAATTTTTCTCTGTGATGAACCTCAGCCGACAACCAGCAGCCTGTCCTAGATCATTGTGCCATTTCTCTGCCACTTGAGCCAACCATGTGGTCCCTCACCCACCTGTATTGATCATATGTTTGAAGGCGTGCCTCCTGAATCTAGAGGTATGTCTTGTCGTTTGACAATTGAGTATTGGGTTTACTTATCATGGATACTTCTAGGTATGGATTGATGAGGGAATTTGGCGGAAAGGTTGGACTTAGTTTGTGCTTTTTCCCCCTCAATCTCTTTTGGATGCTACCCTTGGATCTTAGTCCCATGGGATCTCCTTTATTGACCATTTGGTTCTCAGGTGGTACTACTTGGGAAACCCTGCCTCGGGTGTGTGGTTCTACTCCTTTATCTGCATATATTACTCCCTTTCCACTCACTATACCCCATTCATGATTTCTCCGAACTAGGTCCACATTTCCATTATGGGTCCACATAGGGCCAACCACCCTATCTCCTTACCCCCACCTTAGGTCAAGCTTGGAATGATGCACCAAAGCTTGAAGCAGTTAAAAGAAAAAGAATAATTGGCCACATTTAATAGGAAATTATACCACAAAATGCAAAAGATGGTCACGAAAAATAATTAGCATGTTGGCAAAAGTCAATACATGAGCTCTACCTTAATCCATGGTCATCAACATGGTTCCATAGGCCTTAGATGAGCCTCTTTTACCATTCAGGAACCCATGATTGTCCCAACCCCTAGAGGGAAATGAATCGCCCTACCTAAAAGGGGGTAATCACCGATATATCTTACACATCATGCTATTGTCCTTTGAGCCCCGAAAAGTTTCTTAAAGAAAATTCATAAAAGGAAAAAGGTATATAAATAAGGGTGGAAAAATCAAGGTCAGGGCACCTCATGTACCACGATTTCTCCCTCCTACACATTCCATGCCCGAGTGTGGACTTCCCCTTACCTAGCTACCCCTATGCCGCAATATGTAGCCTAGGATTGCCCTTCTCATTCCCTATTCCATTCCAATTATTTATCACATGCCACCCCCATTGGAGGGTTGTACCTTGGACATATTAACCCCTTTAAGGATTGAACCACCTAATAAGGTACATGGTTAACCCCCTTTGGAGCTTTGAGACACGAGCACATGTCAAAGCCCACTATGGAAGGGAATGCCATTATGAAGTGCCCACTTATCCATGATTTGTAAACTCTTTTACCCGGTTATTTTAATGACTGGTTGTACTAGAAGCCTAGGGGGCGCATTGGATCTTATGCAGGATTACAGGTGGTTTCCATTTGGGTTTGGTCTCCCTATACGAGATCCTAACCCCCAGAGGTCTACATTGGCACATATAGGGTGTGCATAGAGATCCATTGGCCTCCACAGTAGAAGACAACACTCCACAGATCTTCATCGATGCTTAGAGACTACTAGTGATCCACTTTTGGGATGATGATGATATGCTTGTTACATTATGCCCAGCAAGCCCCCACAAGAGCCCCACACTCTTGGCAAGTGTCCCAAGATTTGTACGATGTCATGGTAGCATTCATTCCACCACTCAGATCCTTGCAGAGGATCTACAGGTATCTCTGATTCATATGGAGACCCATGGGGTCATTTATATGCCCTCTGACCCACTAGGAGCACCACAGGTCCATTACTTGGAGAAAAAGGGGCCACCCCCTTGTCCATCATATTCCAAGGAATTTATTCATCAATATGGCACTTCAAGACATTATTAAGGCTTTGGAGGGCCCACAACATGTACATATTATTATATGGCCTCTTGTGCATCTTATTTTACACTTGTGAGCTAGTTTGATGGGCTTCTCATCAATATGGGTGTTATTTGCACATTATTTTATCAATAGGGGCTAATGTAGGCCCATAGGCTAATTCAAACTCCTTAGGAGGCTATATATTAATGTTAGATACATTCATTTGGATCATCACTTGACTTGGGATCTCTCTAATCATAGAGAATTTTCACACTTTTTCCTTAATGGATATTTTTGGAGATGGATGAATTTTGATGTTTGGATTTGGGCTATTTATCTTTTCTTGGAGATTTATTGAGCAAACGAAATGTTGGTTGGATATACTCTATAACATTGTAAGTAAATTTTGATGTTATTATTCTTGTTGTTGCATACTGCTAAAATTAGGGCTAATTGTTGCATTATCGAAATGTGGAATTGAGCATGTTTTGGCTAATTCAATGTATGGGCCAATGTTATATGAATGAAATGTCCTAGAGATTTATTTATCTTGAGAAGCTTGCATCATTTTCTTTGAAGTATAAATGCTTGAAAGTCACTTTTCTTTTCTTTTCTCAACATTGGACGAAGTTGACTTTCTATGCCTCCTTGATCAAGAAACCAAGTTCTTACTCATCATTATCCTTGACTCCATATCCCCAAGTGAACTAGGCAATGATCCCACAAAAAAGGTGATCATTTCAACCCCCTTTTTAATTATTTTCCCCTTCTTCCCTAATTCTAGCCCCATTAGGTCACCTTGGGCATCCAGTTCCCAGGAATTGACCCTAGGAAACTACGTTGGTGGGTCCCCTCTCTCTCCTCTAAACTTGAGGCAATTCTAACGATGCAATCTCCATGAATCCCAAGCCCTAGCTTTAAGATCAAATTGTGCCTAGGCATCCCCAAGGCTAGACCTCAATAGGATTGGTTCAACCTTTTAAAGAAAGTATTCTTGTTTGGTCCTTTCCCCTCACCTTGTTTAGGACAAGAACATCACTGGTTGCTACATTCCATCCCCGAACCTGGGTTGGGTCCACTTGGCCCCGTGTGGTCCCATTTCTCAATAAAGATTATTTCTCAATGACCATTTGGGAATCCAAGTTTCCCAAGGATTATAGGGATTGAGAACCTTGTTTATAAGCCCATTCTTTCTCCCTCAACCCTCCAATCCTCACCTCTTACCCCTGGTGGACCAAGTCCCTTGCTTAAAGAGCAAGAAAGTTCCATTCTTCACTCCATCCTTGGGAAAGGGTTTCCAGGGTCACTTTCCACCTATCCATTGACATATATTTTACAAGTGATCCGTACACTACCGAGACTCCTCCCATCGGTGAAAGTTCATAAAGAGGAAGGAGGCTTAGCTGTGGTGAGAGTGGACTAAGCCTCCACCGTTGCCCTTAACCTAGCAGTTCCCCTCTTAGGAACCCCTTTGTGGTCCCCTGCTAGTTTGAGGGGTAACATTTCTGGCACCGTTGTCGGGGACACGAAATGTGTGTTTTGTTTCCCATACGAAAAATTGGCATACCATTATGGCGACTCCATTGGAAGAACGAAGCCCTAGTTCTTCATTGAACTTTAAGGTCGATGCTTATAAGGTGAAGCAAGCATTTTTCTAGGCATATTTAATTTCACCCTGACAAATCCTACATATGTTTCATGTATAACTCAATAGGTTGGCATTCTTTCGTAAATTTACCACTTTAGACATTGCTAACATCCCTGGACATCCTAATCATGTCGCGAGAAGGATGCTACGTGAAATGCCTGTGTTTGATTGTGATCCACTCTTCACAATTGACCATGTATAAAGATTTAATGCACATGCTTCAAGAGAGAAGGTTGTCCACCAGGATTTCCTTATGTTATTGTTCATGGCATCTCTCGATGTTCATAACTCATGGCTGCATAATCATGAACGTAGGAGCATCTCATCTATTGAAGAGTTTGTTGATGGCTTTCTTAGGCATTTTCAATTACACCCTGAATTAAGCATCCAAGAGGAAGCCTTCATTGAGCATCATCAAGACATTAAGAATATAAGTAATGAGCAAGAAGATGAGTCCTCCTTTGGTCCACACGATGAAAATAATTATTTTGAGGACACATGTGCCGAGAAGGATGAATTTATGGAAAGTGAATTGAGACCAACCATAACTTTCTCAAGGATATTACTCCCGGTGAATCCTCTTTTGAAAATCTTGAGAGAGATGACCCCATTGACTCCTTGAAAGATGGCATTGAGGATTATTTTCACATTGAAAAGGAGAAATGGGAAATTGTTGGTCCTCAATTTGATTGTGCTCACATTTATGATACCGACAGGGAGGATGATAATGAGATTGGTCTTCCCTTTCCCTCAACCACTATTTATGATGGCATACCCATTGATACCCTTGGGAAGGAGATTCTTTATTTTCCTTTACATAAAGAGGGACAGATGGAAGTAATCAATTTTCCTTTGAAGAGAGACCCAATTTTTTATACCAAGGAGATTGATAAGGCTCCCAATTCTCCTGAGTATGATTCTATGTTCAAATTACTTGAGCCTTTGGATTATGATTTTGGGAAAGCGCAACCTATTGAATATAATGTGTATTCCTCCCTTTTTCCTATTAGTCATCATCTTGAGTCCTCATCAAGTGATTCCTTTACCCCTGGTCATATGATCTCAAGTAAATGTGATCCTTTTTCCCCTCCTATGTATAGTGTCAAGAAAAATCCCTTCATTGATTATACTTTTCCTCTTTGGACGTGCCCTCATGGTTTTGATCACTCCATAGTCTCCCCTCTCCATTGGAATCATCACGCGCAACCTACTTCTCCATCTCGTCGGCCTCCCTTTCCTACCCATCATAACTCGATGAAGGCCATTATCCATGATGTAAATAATAAGGACAATGGTGAAAGTGATATGCCACCATCCATCAAAAGTTTATGAGCTTGGTTGTCAACATCTCTATATTTTGGTCACAAGAGAAGATCTCATGGACTAGATTGCATCATTTTCTTACATCTTCTCACATAATCATCCATGTGTGGGCATCATATTTTCCCACCTCTCGCTTGCAACATCCTCCATGTGTTTGGGTTTGCATTCGCTTCGGGATTTGCTACATGAGTAATCATATAGGTAGGGATATTTATATTGACTTGATGATATGTTGGTTGCACTAGCGTTATGATTACACTTAATAATAGTTTCATTATATGCATGTTAGGCTGGGATGCATTGCATGATAGTTTTTCCATTAAAACTAACTTCATATGATGTTTCTCATGATAGATTAGATTGCATTTTAAAAAAAAAAAATTACATATTTTATTTCTTGTTGGTTTATGGCCTAACATTAACCATGGGTGATCATAAGACACGGTGAAAAACATGTTGTCTTGTGGCTTTCATCTTTGACATGTGCAGATAACAGGTCAACGATGACCAAAATATTGTTGGAGTTCTTATGACCTCCTGTTCGAACAACCTCGTCCACTTCTTCGAGGGATCACATCTCAGTTGGAGCCAGATGTTACCCACCACTTCGTGGGTGATATCCCTAGGAGATATTTGTTTTCATGATGAACGTCAGCGGGCAACTAGCAGTGCCTTGCAGCCTCCTACTAGCTCGTTGTGTCATTTCTCTGCCACCTGAACCAATCATGTGGTCCCTCATCCACCTGTATTCATCATATGTTTGAAGGTGGGCCTCCCGAATCTAAAGGTATGTCTTGTCGTTTGGTAATTGAATATTGGCTTTACTTATCATGGATACTTCTAGGTATGGATTGATGGGGGGATTTGGTTGAAAGAGTGGACTTAGTTTGTGCTCTTGTCCCCTTGATCTCTTTTGGATGTTACCCTTGGATCTTAGTCTTGTGGGATCTCCTTTATTGACCATTTGATTCTAGGATGGTACTACTTGGGAAACCCTGACTTTGGGTGCATGGTCCTGCTCCTTTATCTACATCTATTACTCCCTTTCCACTCACTATACCCTATTCATCATTTCTCCCACCTGGGTCCACATAGGTTCAACGTCCCAATCTCCTTGCCCCCACCTTGGGTCAGGCCTGGAATGATGCCCCTGAGGTTGAAGCAATTAAAAGAAAAAGAGAAAAACATAATTGGTCACATTTAACAGGATATTGTACCTCAAAATGCAAAAGATGGCCAGGACAAAAAAATTAGCACATGGGTAGAAGCCAATACATGAGTTTTACCCTAATCCATGGTCATCACCCCGGTTTCATAGGCTCTAGATGAGCCTCCTTTATCATTTAGGAACTGATGATTGTCCCAAACCTATAGGGAAATGAACTGCCCTACCTAAAAGGGGGTAATCACGGATATATCTTACACATCATGCTATTGTCCTTTAAGCCCCAAACAGTTAATTAAACAAAATTCGTAAAAGGAAAAAGGCATATAAAGAAGGGTGGAAAAATGAAGGTCGATGCACCTCATGTACCATGATTGCTCACTCCTACACATTACATACCCTGGTGTGGGCTTCCCCTTACTTAGCTACCCCTATGCCCCAATATGTGGCCCAGGATTGTGCATCTCATTCCCTACTCCATTCCACTTATTTATCACTTGCCACCCCCATTGGAGGGTTGTACCTTGGACATACTATCCTCTTTAAGGTTTGAAACCACCTAATAAGGTACTTGGTTAACCCCCTTTGGAGCTTCGAGACATTAACACATGTCAAAGCCCACTATGGAAGGGCATGCCATTATGAAGTGCCCACTTTGTTATCCATGATTTGTAATCTCTTTTACCGTATTATTTTAATGATTGGTTGTATTGGAAGCCTAAGGGATGCATTGGATCTCATGCATGAGTATAGGTGGTTTCCATTTGGGTTTGGTCTCCCTATACGAGATCCTAACCCCCAACGATCTACATTGGCACATATAGGGTGTGCATAGAGATCCATTGGCCTCCACAGCAGCAAACAACATTCCACAGATCTTCATTGATGCTCAAAGACTACTAGTGATCCACTTTTGGGATGATGATGATATGCTTGGTATATTATGCCCAGCTGGCCCCCACAGGAGCGCCACACTCTTGGCAGGTGCCCTAGGATTTGTACGATGTCATGGAAGCATTCATTCCACCACTCGAACCCTTGCAAAGCATCTACAGGCATCTCTCATTCATATGGAGACCCATGGGGTTATTTATGTGTCCTCAAACCCAGTGGGAGCACCACAGGTCTGCTACTTGGAGAACAAGGAGTCACCCCCTTGCCCATCATATTCAAAGGAATTTATTCCTTATTATGGCACTTCAGGACATTATTAGGCCTTTGGAGGGCCCCATGACATGTACATATTATTATTTGGCCCCTTGTGATGCAAATTTCTACACTTGTGAGCTATTTTGGTGGGCTTGTCACCAATAGGGGTTTTAATTGCACATTATTTTATCATTAAGGGCTAATCAGGGAAAATTTAGGGGCTATTATTCGCCCATGGACTAATTTTCTACACTTTTCCCAAAAAAAAAGATTCACTAATTTCCATTTTTTTGTAAAAATGATTCGCCCAAATTTTATAGAATGAAATTCTACCCCTATAATCCCAAAAATTTATATATAGACTATATTAGATATATTTATTTGAATATTTTTACAAAATATCTCCAAACATTTTATAGGTTTCATTTTATGGACTAGTGGGATTCACCAAGGTTTCTAAACTTTAAGATAAATTTCCATCCTTAATATTTTCCCTGGGGCTAATGTAGCCCCATATGCTAATTCGAACTCCTTAAGAGGCTATATATTGATGTTAGATACATTTATTCAGATCATCACTTGACTTGGGATCGCTCTAATCATAGAGAATTTTCACACTTTTTCATTGGTGGGTATTTTTGGAGATGGGTGAATTTTGATGTATGGATTTGGGATATTTCTCGTCTTAGAGCTTTATTGAGCCAACGAAATGCTAGTTGGATATACTCTATAACGTTGTAAGTAAATTTTGATGCTATTATTATTGTTGTTGCATACTGCTAAAATTAGGGCTAGTTGTTGCATTATCAAAATGTGGAATTGAGCATGTTTTATCTAATTTAATGTATGGGCCAATGTTATATAAATGAAATGTCCTAGAGATTTATTTATCTTGAGAAGCTTGCATCATTTTCTTTAAAGTGTAAATGCTTGAAGGTCACTTTTCTCTTCTTTTCTCAACATTGGACGAAGTTGACTTTCTAGGCCTCCTTGATTAAGAAACCAAGTTCATACTCATCATTATCCTTGAGTCCATATCCCCAAGTGAACTAGGCACTGATCCCACAAAAAGGGTGATCATTTCAACCCCCTTTTTAACCATTTTCCCCTTCTTCCCCAAAGCTAGCCCCATTAGGTCACCTAGGGCATCAATTTCTTTGGAATTAACCCAAGGAAAAATTTTGATCTCCTATAAGCTACTACATTGGTGGGTCCCCTCCATCTTCTCCAAATTTCAGGCAATTCTAACGGTGGAATCTTCGGGAATCCCAAGCCCTAGCTTTAGGATTGGATTGTGCCTAGGCATCCCCAAAGCTAGACCTTAATATGATCAATTCAACCTTTTAAAGAAAGTATTCTTGTTTGGCCATTTCCCCTCACCTTGTCCAGGATAGGAACATCGTTGGTTGCTACATTCCATCCCTGAACCTGGGTTGGGTCCACTTGGCCCTATGTCGTCCCATTTCTCAATAAAGATTATTTGTCAATGACCATTTGGGAATCCAAGTTTCCCAAGGATTATAGGGATTTAGAACCTTGTTTATAAGCCCATCCTTTCTCCCTCAACCCTCCAATCCTCACCCCTTACCCCTAGTGGACCAAGTCCCTTGCTTAAAGACCAAGTAAGTTTCATTCTTCACTCCATCCTTGGGAAAGGGTTTTCAGGGTTACTTCTCACTTATCCATTGACATATACTTTACAAGTGATCCCTACACTACCAGAACTCCTCCTATCGATGAAAGTTTGTAAAGAGCAGGGAGACTTAATTGTGATGATAGTGGGTTAAGCCTTCATCGTTGCGCTTAACCTAGCAATTACCCTCTTGGGAACCCCTTTAGGTCCCTGCTAGTTTGAGTGGTAATAGTTCTTGGCAAGGCAACAAGTACACTTGGGAGTTCTAGAGCAACGCTCTTCAGGAGTACATAGATAGGTCTTGCAACACTATCATCCCACCTCTATACATTGGGGAGGGGCAAAGTTTCTGAGATGGATCATGTTAGTTAACCTGGCAAGGCAACATGAGTTGACCATGGAGCCCCATTTGCATGGTGGACATGTTAGTTTTTGTAGCATTGGATGTGTTCTAGCCACGAAATTTAGTGGAGAGGCTAGAATACATGAGATCTCCAAAACCCAAAAATCGTTTATGGAAATTCCACCTAGAGATGGCTTAATTAGATTATTAGCCAATTTTTAAATATTTCCTAAATCTAAACTTAGGGAATATGGCTAATTAATCATAATTAATTAAGTCAATGTGAGAATTCTCTAGAAACTCACATGAATCGATCCAAAATTGATCTGAGCCATCGATTAAGATTTAATCTTGGTTGTTGGAGTCACAACATGAAGATATAAGAAGGGATCCACGTGGTGATGGAGGATGCATCAGAGTTACTTAGAGAATTCGATTTTCCAGAGTAGCAGCAGTCAGTTGTCAGAGATTTCGAACTTCAGTGAGGCAGCAGAGATAGTGAGGGGTAGGGACAGTGATCTGGAGGAAGTTTTCCAAATCCGAAGAGGTCGCAGCAAATGATAGAAATGATCCATGTAGAAGTAGCGCAGACGCTGATGCAAAGCAGTTCGATTTAGCTGAGGAGGAAGTCGATTCAGTTTCCAGAGGTCGGGAGAGTCTTCCAAAGGGTCGGAGAGTCACTTCCAGCAGCAAAGACAGACTAGACGACGGCTTGCTCAAAGGAAGAATTGAGCCACACGTGAGAGACTGCGCAGAGGCAGCACAGAAGGGCTCACGTTGGGGTTTGGACGGCCAGATGTCGAGATTTCTTGTGGGGTGAGAAAATTTTTCTCTTTAATTATTTCTGTCAAATACTTGTTGTTTGGATTTCCAATTGGACATCCATAGATGTACTGAGATTTTCACTACTTTATAATAATAAAACCCTCATTGTTGCACTGGTTTTCCCAAGTTGGGTTTTTTCGGGGACATTTGTCCAAAAATAGCAATGTCATTTTTATTGTGTGTGCTACTATTTTCTTATTTTCTAGCGCTCTTATTTTTGTAGAATTTTATTTGTTAAGGTTGCAGTGTGTTTATTTCGATGTTGTCGTGGCAATCAACCGAATAATTAATTTATTAGTTAAAATAAGTAATACCAATTGCTACAATAGGATTTCAGTCTTAGAAAATTTCACATAGTATTAGAGTGTAAGTGATCAGCCGAAAACTCATAAGAAAAAGAATAGAATTTCACTGCTCATAGGGAGCAACAAGCCAAAATTCTTGAGGCAATGCAATGCTTGACAGGCATGTCGAATTGTTGGGACAACAATTCGATTTTCAGTTGCAATGGTGCAGAAAAATTGATTTTCTCATGAGGGTGATTCCAACAGTCAAAGGGAGCAACTGCAGCTCATATTTTTGCATAGAAGATTTATGGTTGGACACAAAGGGTTTTGCTGCAGGTTGCAGAAGCAGAATCCGCGTCAGGTGGAAGAGAAAAGCACACATATCAGGGAAAATTTTCCTCAAGAAACTTTGGAATCTCGGAAGTTCGAATTTCCAGTTGCAGATTGACAATAGCAGCTAGCAAAGCCACGCATTCCAGGAGGGAGTGCGAATAGTAGAGCAGCAGTCGAGCACAAGGAAAGAGGGAGTTTTTGACAATTTCAAAGATGGTCACTCCAGGGCTTAGAGATCAGGATAGGTTGGATGGAGCTTCCAACTATGTCATCTAGAAGGCTAGGATGTCCTTCCTTCCAAATGAATATTGCTTGAAAGCTTACATTGATAATGTAGTAGCAGTTCTTCAAGATGCATACCAACTCAAGGAATATAGGAAGAAGATGGAGTGGGCGAAGCGGTTGATCCTGGATGGAGTCCGAGACCATATAGTCTCACATATTAGCGGCCAAGGGAACAACCAAATAAATGTGGGATGCTCTCTCCACGTTATACTAGGGTACTTTCGAGCAGCGAAAAATATTCCCAAAGGAGAAGTTGAGATGCATCAGGATGCAGAAGGGGGAAGACAAAGATCCCTTCCTCACCAAGATTCAGGAGGTATGAGACCAGCTTTCAGCTGTTGGGGTAGCGCCTCAACCTTCAGAGCTAATGATAGTTACCGATCAAATGAGAACTTTACCGATTACCCATTTTTTTGAGGTAACAAAAAAATCATATGATTTTAAAAAGTGTTGATTCAGAATAAACATTTTTTTAGCATAATTTTGACTCTTTAAATTTTATTATGTATCGAGTCTAAATATTTTTTTAAAAATGTTTGTGATTTTCATGCTGATTTTAAAAAGTATTGATGCAACATCAACCACTTTTCTTTAGAGTTATTTTTTACACTTTAACTTTTCTAATGTATTAAGTGTCGATAATTTTTTAAATGTTGGTGATTTTCATGCGCATTTTGAAAAATATCAAAAAAAAATTAAAACATATTTTTGACACTTTAAATTTCCTAATGTCTTGAGTATGCATAATTTTTTTTAAATGTTGATTATTTAACCATTTTTCAAGTTGTCTTATTCCTCTTCTTGTTTTTCATCCTAAAATGTTTGTTTTTTAAGGTTTTTCCAAACATGTCTTTTTGTTTTTCTTTGCAATGTTTTTCTAAAAAAAAAAAAAATTGCAAAGTTTAAAAAGAATAATACCATTAATATTTTGAGCTTAAATTTTTTTTATAAATTTATATCGTTAATTAATACTTAAATACACATAAAAACAATTGTCACTAAAAACGAATAATTCTATGATTTACAAAAAATACACCATTTTGTATATAAATATATTAAAAAAATACGTATTTGAGACATTTTCACTAAAATACATAGTAAATAACATAATTTTATGAAAATTTGAAAATAAAAAAAAAAAAATAGGAAAAAATATAATGCAAAGAAATTTATGAATTTATTCCAAAGATGATAATATTTGAAGTTTTCCAAAAAAATGATTCATATAAAATTTTAAATAAAAAAAAAAACAAAAAAAAAATTATTAAAAAAAACATACAATTTTATAAAAACAATAAAATAAAATAAAAAAACAAATCCTTAAGAATAATAAAAAGATAGAAATAAAAAAATACAAGTAAAAAAAAAAACAGACATTGATAATATATATATATATATATATATTATAGATAAATATTAAAGAAAAATTATAAAATATAATATAATATATATATATATTATAATATATAATATATACATTAAAAACTATTTAAAAAATAAATAAATAATATAAAGAAACATTTAAAAAAAATAAATTATAACACTCAATAGTGTCTCAGAGGATTGGCAGGTCTTCGTCCAAAGCATATTGGGCAGAGAGACGCTACCAAGATGGGACATAATGTGGGTTGATTTGCAACAGGAGGAGTTGAGACGAGCTCTGTTGAAGAACTCCATCATTGGGAGCAATAGCAGCGGACAAAAGGTGGTGAAGGAGGAGGGGAATGTGGCCCTTGCATCAAAGGGTCCCAATCAAGGGCAGGGGGAGCAAAAGAAGGAGAAGAATGACCTATCTAAGGTCAAGTGTTTTAGGTGTGGTGAGTTTGGCCATTACAGTACCCAGTGTCCTATCAGAAAGAAAGACAAAGAGGAGAAGTAGGACCAAGCAGCAGCACATGCTGAGATAGATAAGTTATCTTCCGGGTTGGAGGAAGACTTCGCTATGATTGCCCACATATTTCCAAGAGTGAGGTGTGGTGACTTGGAGTTGTAGCCCCAGAGAGCTACAAAGATTGGGCAGGGTCCTTGAGGAGTCAACCTCATGGATCATTACCTAGCTACGAGGGCCCACAGTATTCAGTAGCAGGATGGATCAGTGTTAGAGGTGCAATCAGAATTTCGGAGTGACAGTTGCAGACTAGCTGGAGTCAGATGCTGGAGAGCAAAGTGCAGTGTTGGCAACAATGCAGAGTGGCACAGCGCAGAGTCAGCAACAACGCAGATTCTTTAGAGAGTGCAGAGGCTAGTAGCAGTCAAGAATCAGGAGACATTGCATCATATGAACATAGTTGATTCAGTATTTCTGATATTTTTCAGTTGTAGAGGTTGTATTTGTAGCAGCAATAGATGAGAGGGAATTGCAATGCAAATGCAATGTTGGCAGCAATATGGCAGTGTCAGCAGCAACACAAATGCAGCATCAAAGTTGCACAGTAGTTGGTGTGCAACACTAGCGAGACATCAGCAGCGTAATAGGAGGTGGTACAGAGATAGGATGTTGTAGTAGGATGTGCAACATTATAACACATTCCTCGCTAGGAGGGAGTGTTAGTTTCTATAGCATCGAATGCGTTCTAGCCACAAAATTTGGTGGAGAGGCTAGAATACATGAGATCTCCAAAAGCCAGAAATCGTTTCTAGAAATTCCACCTAGAAATGGCTTAATTAAATTATTAACCACTTTTTAAATATTTCCTAAGTCTAAACTTAGAGATTATGGCTAATTAATCATAATTAATTAAGTCAAGATAAAAATTCTCTAGAAACTCACACGGATCGATCCAGAAATTATATGAGCCATCGATTAAGATTTAATCTTGGTCGTTGGAGTCTCAACGGGAAGATATAAGAAGCGATTGATGTGGTGATGGAGGATGCACCAGTCACATGGAGAATTCAATTTTCCAGAGTAGCAACAATCCATTGCCGAAGAATTCGAGCTTCAGTGAGGCATCGAAGATAGCGAAGGGTTGGGACAATGATCCTGAAGGAAGTTTTCCAAATCCGGAGAGGCAACAGCAAGTCATAGAAATGATCCGCGTAGAAGCAGCGCAGAGACTGCGCAAACGCTGACGTTGAGCAATTCAATTTATCTAAGGAGGAGGTCAATTCAGTTTCTAGAGGCTGGGAAAGCCTTCCAGAGGGCCAGAGAGTCACTTCCAACAGTAGAGACAGGCTAGACAGCTTGCTTAGAGATAGAATCGAGCCACACCTGTGAGAAACAACACAGAGGCAGTGCAAAGGGGCTCACGCTGAGGCTTGGATGGCCATATTTCCATATAAGTCAGTGTTGAGACTGCTTGTGGGGTGAGAGAATTTTTATCTCTAATTATTTATGTCAGATACTTATTTGGATTGCTAGTTGGGCATCCATAGATTGTACTCAAATATTCATTGTTGCATGATAAAAAACCCTCACTGTTGCACCAGTTTTCCCAAGTTGGTTTTTTCTAGGGACATTTGTCCAAAAATCACGGTGTCATTTTTATTGTGTGATAATATTTTTTCAGTTTCGAGTGTTATTATTTCTACATAATTTTATTTGTGAAGGTTGCAGTGTGTTTATTTTGATGTTGTCATAGCAATAAACTGAATAATTAATTTATCAGTTAGAAGAAATAATACCAGTTGTTGCAATAGGATTTTCGTTTTAGGAATTTTCACAGGACCTACTTCATGTGTAGATATTTAGGCATTCGATCATTCCCATGGGATGGATTAGTGAGATATTATGAGTTGGTACTCTATTCATGGGATGATTCTTAGGAGGATATTCTTAGCCAAGAACATAGGACAGCATGAGCTCTTAGGCACACACAGTGATGGAGCACCAAGGTGGTATCATGACCCACAAGTCCCAGGACTTAGGTGGCATTGGGATCTAGGTGGATCTATTGATGGTAATATTGGTTAGAGGTTTGTTTGGGATCTAAGTATCAAGAGATATGTTCAAGTTTTTTTAGCACAGATGCATTATGTGACCTATTGGTTCATATGGGATCCTTGTATCAATGTGCAAAAGCCTCTATTGTAGACATACGAATTGCTTGACGGCAAGCAATCTTGGGGTGGGAGGACTTGTAATGTCCCTATTTTCAGTTTTCTCTATAGTATAGCCAGGATGAATTTCCAGGGTTCATGATGGCCAAGTTACAGGACTAGGATTACCTCATCAAAAGTCCTAAAGGGGTTTTGGGGAGTTTTATGGGGTCCAACGGCATTAACTTGGCATATTCCATCATCAGGGTCAATTTCGCACATATTAGTTTTGGTTACATTGCATTCTGATAATTCTCATAAAACGGGGTTATTAAGCCTAACTTAATTACTTAAGCTTAAGGTAACATTTCAAGAGAAATATTTGATGGAAGACCTTAGTGTGATATCTCGTTGAAACCAGAATAAGAAGATCTATGAGATGGGATGATGAAAAGTGACTTACAACAGCCAGAGAAAGTATGGTGGGCGATTTACCATTTTCTTGAATTAAAAGTGACTTTAATTGGTCACTTAATTAAATTAAAAAAGGGGGAAATGATTAATTAAATGAAAAGGACCAAAAATGACTTAAGTAAGATTAAATTAAATTAAAAGTCATTTAGATGAAGACAAGGGGGAGCTTCTATAATAATACTAAAATAATCAAAATAAAATACTTTTAGAAGATTGGAGATCTACCTATCGAGCTTTTAGGAGGATGATGAGATCATTTAGGGACATCTTGGATTTGTACATTGTCTTTGTGTTGAGGTTTGGAGACCCAGGTTCTCACCTCAATAGCCTCAAGATGAAAACACTTGGGTGATTCAGCGAGATCGCAAGAAAACCTGTGTCATCCCTTGCTACATTCATCTAGAATTCACAAGTGTGCTATCAATTCCAATTTCAATGGAGAAGTTAGATTCAGTTCACAGTAGTTTGGAGGGCTTCGTCTCAGCCATTTTCTGGCTATTCTGTATTAGCTTGTAATTTTATATTTCATAATAATATAATAACACTGAGGTTCATTGCCTATGTTCCTTGTCCATTTTAAGTTGCATCTTTATGTTTCTTTGTTTGTCGATAGTTTCATGATGAATTTGCGTAATTTGATTGAAGATAATTACAACATAATTTTCTAAAGTGAAATCCTGAATATTTAAGGAAATATTAAACAAAATATTATAGTGTTTTGGATCTATTTATGTTTTCTTGTTCTAGACATTACATAGTAATGGGTCTCTGCAATAAAACTCCTCTTCTCTCCACGAAGCAAGAACAAGAACAAATGAGAATGAAAAATGAGGAAAATAACCCCAACCATCAAAAATATGGTTAACATATAAATGTTCACAATGTGCTATGTGGTCTTCCCAAGAAGCTCACCCAACTCCTTTTTACAACTATTTCAAATATGGATTTAATAATGTTAAATCTCTTTTCCAACCATAGGTAGATCACTTCCTTATGATTCTTAAACAAAAATTACTCACTGAACTTTAAAACAAAATTTTAGATTGTAGAATAATTATACTGGTCATAAATTTAACTAAAGAACAAACAACAAAAACAAATAAAATATTATCCAAATACATAACAATTTTTTTTCCCTTCAAAATCATTTTTTCATTAATAGTATTCTAAACTTACAAGAGCTTCCCACACTGGGAAAAGTCACCCACTGAGGAATATTAACCCACAACAAACCATGGCTATTGTATGACCTGATTTGGACAACTTCCTCCATAAATTTGTACGGTTGATCTGTTGGTTGAATTGTTGCTCGAATCAAACCCCTTGTGGGTGCTACTATGTCCAATCATACAACCTTCTCCTATTTGTGTGTATGGCCTTCACTAATTGGTTGAGGCCAATTCTCTGTTGCTACTTTCCTTCTCTCCTTGCCTTGCACAGCGAGCAAACCCATTGTCTCTCTGTGCGATTAGGTTATGGTCACAGTGACTTCTATCTTTGTCTCTCTTCCTTCTATCTTGCTCTTCCTTTATAATTTTGAGTTGATGTCTTCACAAATCTAATCTCTCATTGAGATCAACAATTAAGATTAAATCCAAATTGACGTTAGATATTACATCTAAATTACTAATGTAATTAAATTACACTTTATTAGACTTTAATCAACTCCTGAAAATTAAAAGGCCCTTCACTTTAATAATTAACTTTAATTTAAATGAACTACAATGATAAAAGGACTTCAAGTAACTTCCCACGCATTCGACACAAAACCTATGTGGAAGTACTTGTCTAAGCTACCGACATCAACAAATAAAATATTATAATTTGGTCTAACTGATCTAGCTACCCCCACTCTCTCGTGGAATCATAGCCCCCCCATGTTTTTTTCGTTGTCCACGTATAGACGAGTATGTATTTTTATTATTAATATTCAAAAACTCGTACATTGCTAGGCTCTCTAGCCTTTCATCATGTACAAATACACATTATTAATCAAAGGTATTAACCCAATGACCTCTCCCCCTCACCCCACCAAACCCAACCCCCACATGACAACCTTTGCATGACTTGTTCTCTGCTTGGTCACTCTTATGACTTTTCCCAATATTGAGTGCAAGATGCTCAATGCGAGGGTTAGGCTCCCCTTGATGACCTCCGCATGGCTTATTCTCTGCTTGGTCCACAACTTTCCAAGCTTTAACCTCTTCGAAGTGCAAGTGTGGCATTATTCCCCTAGGAAACCCATGTTCCTTCTTGCACATGCTCATGGATCTGCACACCTTGCTTCTTATGCGGGGTGTGGAGTGCAAATCGAAGGCTTCCACTCCACCTTGCTCACACCTTCGACTACAAATACCTCCACATGCTTGGCCATTGTGAAGGAATTCAAGAATTTCTCTAAGGTGTGAAAATCAAGCTTAAAGCACAAAAAATAACCAATGTTCCTCAATACTAAATAACTAAAGAAATAACCTATACCATACCATGACTTCAAGGATCCATTTCAGATCAAAGCATAGCCAAGCAATATTAAGACTCTTGATGGAAACCCTTTTTCTTCCTCACGTGTCTCAATGATTTGTTCAACTACCCTCTAGGTAAATATGCTGATGACGATTATCTTCCTTTTCTCTCTTATTTAAATAATGTTAT
The DNA here is from genome assembly GCA_000404065.3 of Pinus taeda. Classification (NCBI taxonomy): domain Eukaryota; kingdom Viridiplantae; phylum Streptophyta; class Pinopsida; order Pinales; family Pinaceae; genus Pinus; species Pinus taeda. Next base: position 30,188 of record APFE031438822.1, on the reverse strand, counting down.
ATAGTTCACCTGGATTCACAACCTTTCATTGTCACTTATTATACTTGTTTCCCTTAATATAGTCTTTTTAATACTCTAATCACTAGTACATATATTTTCCCACGGAGAGAATTTAAGCACATAACATTCTTTTTTTTAATGTACAGCTTTAATTGAAATATAAAACTTCTACAATTTTGCAAAGCAGTTATATAAGGACTTTCTGAATACACAGCTCTCATTGACTTGCTGTAAAATTTACCAAAACTTGATTTGAATAATAAATCTTCTACAATGTTGCAAAACAGTCATATAAGGACATTCTGACTACAGAGCTCTCATGGACCTGCAATTAAAATTACCAAAAGTGCAGGCATAGATCATGTGACAAACAATAAATTCTCACATTTTCAGGATTTGAATATTTGTCAAGGTTATAGTTTTCAAATTTCTATGGACATTTAAAATATTGATGTGCAGATTTTATAAATTATAATCAAAAACCAAAAATTGCAAATGTAGATCCACAAATTGAATTCAATATAATAATCTCGCAAAAGAATCTTCTCAGGTTCTTTTAGAGTTTAGAGATAATTTTAAATGTTCTTTCTTTCCATTTCTTATTCTATGTTTTAACATGAGAACTACCATAGGTCATAGCAAGGTTGTCGGACCATTGATATGCTGTCACAGATCCATCTTCAAATTCATTTTAGAAACAAACCTCAAGGGGATCCTTAAAGCATCAGGTCTTGTTATGGTACTAGACTCTAGACAAAGATGGATCAGATAACAAAGCTGGCAAGCACCTACAAAATTCATAGCACCAAAATGTCACAATTTTTAATGTTATATGTGAAAGTCCATGTGTTTTGGGGACATTTGACATGTACTATGCAACTTTATGTGTAAATCCTAGTCTAGGCTGCTTTCACAGGTGTTTTTGTTTCAAAGTTCAGAACATCCATGTAGAAGATATCATTAGCAAACCATAAAAAGGGGAAAATTTGACAAAAGTTGTTTCAAGCAAACCCAGAAAACTTTACCATGAAATAAATTGTGACTTTTCTTGCAGGCACTCATTTGTTTGTAATCCTAGTTTACGTTTCAATTAATAACACAACATAACTACGTTCAGCCAAGAAGTGTGAAGAAAGCAGTTAAACAGAAAAGTATAGAAATAATGGAACATGCATAAGATGAGTATAGTTACAAAGGGACCTCTTGAATTCATACATGCATGTGTTTGATAGTGAAACATGCCCCAAAAATAAGAAGCTTGCAAGGTAATATCATGCTGAAATGAGGAACTGGAATTTCCCAATACATTGATTCAATAATTACTCAAGGCTTTACTATAATATCACTTAGGAGGGTGTTTTACCTGCTAGGAAAAATCTGGTCCTTAACCAGAAACAAAATGGATAATCAATACTTCCACTATTTCTTGACAGTAAGATCTCTTGTTTTTTTGTTGTTGACAGGATCAACTAACTAGCTTCTTTGCTGCAGATCTGTCACCAGCTTAGTTTGTCAAAACATATTAAGCCATTATAAAACACAACAGTAAAAAAATTGCAAATTCCTGCACAATCAAACATGCTGACAATAACTGACCTTGTATCAAAGGATTTTCAACCATGCTTGTTAAAGCCTCCTACGCCTAGACTGTCGTTGGCCACGCCTGCAACAAGAAGAGCACTGCGGAAAAACTAGTATCGAAGCAACAACAACCAGTTCGAGCAGCGGCAAGATCTTCAAGTCTGTCATTTACAATCTTTGTAAATCATTTCCTGCTATTGGTTTTTTTTCCTTCAAACCTGTCACTCAAATATACTTTGAAGGATTCTAGACATGCCATGTTTAGACTGTAACCAGCATTGATTAGTAAAAACTTAGTATTGAATATCAAGAACACTATCAGAACATTTATAACATCAGAATAACTAAACTGCCATGTTACCCTTGAGTTTTTGGATTGTAACTTTGAGTTTCTTGTCTTCTTGCTTCGTTGATCTTAAAGCGGTTTCTTCTGACAAGAATTTCCGTTTCGCATGCTCTCTTTCTTGTTTATCTATGGAGAATCTTTCTTTGTTAACTAAGAAATTTTCCAACAGCTTCTCTGTGACGGCCTTCCCAGCCTTCCTGCAAGTATTAGGACATCTTATTTTTCCATAATATTCATCACTGCCATCACAACAATCTGCAAACATGTTCAATATGTGATTAGAATGCCAGAAAATAATCCTCAAATTATTATGAGAAAATTCCAACCTTACATATTGGTGTTATTAATGTGGTCTGAAATTACAGCATGACTGGAAAAGAGAATATGTTGATGTTTGAATGTCCAAGACACGTAAGACCAATGTGAAGACCTGGTTATATTTACTAACGATTCCAGAAAATAAGGGAAATGATGCTTAAAACCATATCATCCTTCACTAGCAAACGAAAAATATCTAATGATCAATCAAGAAAAAAGTCAGGTTAACTTATTGGGAAAAGAAGTTAGCCGGTTGAATTAGGAAAGACTCCATAGGAATATGTGGAGAGGTTCTAGAATTCCAAGATGATTTAAAACGAGGGACATTACTCCATAAAGGTCCTCCTATATCAAACATTCATATAATGTTATTCCCAACATAGGATAATTAATATATTATTAAAGCAGTTAGATAGATACATAAATTACCCAAAAACTACTTTAATATTTTATAAACTAAGTCACATGACACGAGGACACGAGACACAGAGGACACGTAAATACGAGTATTCGACACGAGACACAGCGACCCCAGAAACAGGACACGTTTTTTATATATATAATACTAAAATATAGTTCCTGATCCATATTAAGTTACTGAAATATAGTATTAGTTTATTAATTTACTACATCAATGATGCTCATTGCTCACAATTCAATGTTCATTCTTGAATCTTCATGTTATTAACTTATTAAACAGATAGAGAACCAAATCAAGGATCACAACAGGGGCATTCTGCATATTGCACATATGACATCAGACGCTGATATTTTCTTTCTCTGCAGTTCTAGCTCTCTTGTTGACTAGTATATGAATCTGACTTACTCAAGTAGTACATCCTGGAAAATGTGGGCAATTGCAAGACAAACTCAACTAGGTAGAACCTATATATTTAAGTCAACTCTCTGTAGCCATTGAATTTGCATTTAAAACAATACAATGGCTATATATGCATTCTTTCTTCATTGGTCAAACTTGGAGATATGCAGGGAGTCGAAAAATGTTTTGAAGAGTGGGAATTCGATGGCCTAAGCTATGATATCAGAGTGCCCAATGTACTAATTGATGCCTATATCACAAAAGGAATGACTGAAAAGGCAACCCGCAAAGTCTTTCTTGAACATGTTATAGAAAAAGGAGGAAAACCAAATTTCAAAACATGGGAAATGTTTGTGGATGGTTATTTAGAGAACAAGCAAATGAATCGAGCTATAGAGACCATGAAGAAAGCTATTTCAAAAAGTTAAAATCGTGAATGACAGTCAGCACCTGAAAAGGCTCTTGAATACATTGATACAAATTATATAGTATGGTCATATGGAATACAAGAAAATGCCAACCTGGCCCCCACATGCTCAAAAACAAGAAATTTAAGCCCCAAACCATGAACGCTATTATCCAGGACCCAAGTCGATGTGAAGTTGATGGTTGAGAATCGCTAAAGGAACTTCCAACAAAACACAACAATGACTCCAATGACCAAACAATGACCACGTTCCAACACAACAACGACTCCAGTGAGCTTTGACGGCGAAAAATGACCAAAAAAAACCAAAAAAATGAACCATGCGCGGGATTTATGAGTGACTTTTTGTGGGACAAATGTCCTAAAGGGAAAAAACGTTAGGGCGCGTTTTTGCCACGTCGAAAATGCGTGTCGCGATTGGAAGACATGATAAAAACAGTTTTGGACACATTTTAGGTCGTATTTTGTGTCCGACACATGAAATATGGGACATGTGACCCTGAGGGACATGTCCTGTGACTTAGTTTCTAAATATATCAAACAAAGAGAAAGTATAACAGCCCTGCATAAGAATTCAATGTTAAAACAAGTGATAACACATCTTTAAAATATTTGAGAGCAGTTTGAAGAAAAAAGGGGGACAAACATTTTTCACAAAGACAACGAATAAAATAAAATAAAATCCAGAAATTACATAAACGTTGCTACTCCAGCAACTCAAATGACACGAAGAATGGCAGCAAACTCAACTTTATTTATCTATTTAAATAAGGTTACATGACACTACAGATATCAATAAAATACCAGAAACTAAAATGACACGAAGAATGGCAGCAAACTCAACTTTATTTATCTATTTAAATAAGGTTACATGACACTACAGATATCAATAACTGAGCAGAAGAATAGCTGAGATGACCTCCAAAATACTGTTGCAATGCTAACACTGGCCTCCCGCAATATACTGCAACTGAAATTGATGCCCAAATTGTTGAGAATCTAAATGATCCTCACTCCACACTTTCGATCTGTTGCAGATCTGATCTCCAATAATGTTGTTGAAGCTCCGTGAGATTTCTGAATGAAATCTCATCAATGGTGGGTTGGGTTTTTGTCCAACTCACAATAGGAAACCCAAGGGTTTTCGACCAGGGGCTTGCTGAAAGCTGCAAACCTCATTTCCAAACCTCTCCAATAAGAAAACTACTCCAAACCACGATGTCCCAAATGATCTATTTCCCCTCCTTTTAAAGACTTGGTGGATGGTTCTCCATTCTTCTAGAAGTATTTTATTTTATTATTAATTTATTTTATTGACTCTACAAGCTTCTCCCTCTTATTTCACTTTAAGTGACTTTTTATTTTATTTTATTTTAGTCATATTTCCCTTTTTTGGCCTTTCTCTCCTATTAAGCACTTTTCCCTTTTTTTTATTTAATAAAATGACTAATGAAATCACTTTTAACCCCAGGAAATTATTATTTGGTCACCATACTTTCAACGGCCACTGGAAGTCTCATTTCACCATCCCATCCTGTAGATTCCTTTGTTCTGGTTCCAACGAGCTATTACACTAAGGTGTTTCTCCAAATATTCCCCTCCAAACAACATCTTTAGCGTTTTTTAATTAAATTATGCTAACAAAAACCCCGTTTTATGGGATTCATCAGAATGCAACAGAACCAAGAACGAATTGTGCAAAACTGCCCCTGATGATGAAATACAACAAGCGAACTCCATCGGATGCTATAAAACTCCTCCAAAAACCCTCCAAGCCCACTAATGATGTAACCCCACTCCTGTGAACTAGTTGTCACACATCCTGGAAATCCAACCTAACTACATCATAAGTAAAACTAAAATGGGGACATTACAATAAGATTCGGTTGTTCTATAACATGTGAATCATTAGAATCATTCACTAATTGATTCTCAATATTCAACTCATATATGAATTTTTCCTCAGAAACATAAATTAAGCCCAAATGATCCCAATCAATGTCCTTCTCAGGAAATCTAAAATAAAGATTGAGAAATCTATTTGCAAAATCTCCAAGTGATTCATTAGGCTTCATCCTAAGCTCATTGATCTTCTTACATAACTCCTTATGATTATACTTTCCAAAAGCAAATCAAAATTCATCAAAGAGTTGTTCCCATGAATGGATAGGTGTGGCTAGCAATATTTCACACCAACCTTTGGTGCGACCCTCCAAGCTAAGAGTGAAGATTCTACATATAACATTGTCACGACACATATCATTAACAACACAACCTTTAAAGAATTGAGAGATATGTTGCAATGCAGAGATTTTAACCTTGCCATCAAATTTATCCTTTGACAACAAATTAACTATCTTGATAGGAATTGCAATACCTAATCTTCTACAAAAACAATTCCAAATAGGCATTTCAAAAGGAGCCATTTTAAAATCAATACTTTAGATGCAAACTCCAAAGGGGCAACTTGTCATCGACTCTCCTAGCGCCAAATCTATTGATGGGGCAAAATGTACCACCAACGATTAGGGGGTCTCCCCGATGTGAAGTCAAAATTAGACCTCACATCATTGGGATAGGAGCCCCATCCAGTATGTGGGCCCGACTACCACCATGTGCGTTTAACTCTTGGCTATCAAATGCAAAGAAGTTAGTGTGAAATCAAACAGGAAATGCCTAGAAAATGGAGACAAAATTAGCCACAATTGACAAACTAGCAGAGCAATGCACAAGAACATAATTGCAAATAATAAGAAAAGTATGCCTCAAGAGGAATCAATTAGCTAAACCATCTTAAACATGCTAGCAAGAAAGTACTAGACGTCAATTGCAAATTAGTTCACTATTAGTTACTAGCATCTGCATGGAATAAGAGAGCAAAGATCCAAAGCAAACATATAAGCCATAAGCCACGAATTAGTTCATTAACATATGACCAATATGAAAGCGCACACACACACACACATATAATTGGAGTATTGGTTAGCCATTACAACTAGCAGAGGAATGAGTGGGAATTTGTGCAAAAAATGAAAAGCTTCTTATTAACAATACTACAAAGCCAAGTACCTATGCCACAAACCCATCAAAATCCAATAGTGGAATGAGGGCTACTCATATCATCTCCAAGACAAAAAACTAGCCTCACCACCACTCAGCCTAAAATCTACCAAGAGCAAGAAAGCTCCAACTACCTAAGCACAACAACTATCTAAATGCTAACATAACTCAAGTGCTGAAAAGTCCCTTCTTTGGAGGCATCAAGATACATTTATAGAAATGGAAAGTGACCTTTCGCCTTCCCTATGACTCTTAGACTTCCTCCTGACTCACCTATGCCTAATGACTTGATAATTCATATTGATTTTACATGAGTTTGGTATTTTCATGAAAAAATATAATATTCACAATATAATAAAAGAGAAAATGGATATGACTACTTAATTTGTGCTACGGTCAGAAATGATAAACCCCTCATCATGTGGTTAACACTTTCATTTGAGTAATTCCCTTTGTAACTATTTTTGTTAATGTTTTCTATCTCACCTTGAACCTTCACTAAAAGAGCAAGTCTGGTAAACAACATGAACCTCTTTGAAACCTGATGAAACCCTAATCAATTCCGCATATTTTGTGTTCTTCAACAAGTTCTGCAAGTCTCTTAGCTAGAACAGTCAACAGTTGTTCATCATCAACAAGTACAAACTTTCTTGCTTTATGCTTGCTTCCTATCTAGCTTCGGTGGTTTCATTTTGAGCAAATGCAGTAGTAATTGCAGTCCTTGATATAAGACTTAGTGAAAGCCTACACACACTGCCTTCTAAAGTTACAAACTCCATCAACATGTTCAATATACTTTAGTGGCAGTTCTACTTTGATCAGAAATTATCTAGGGCTATTGCAGCTTTCAAGATCTACCTCTATGTGGCACAAGATGTGCATGGAATTTTATTTGCCAGTGTGAATGTCATAGGCATCATCCATTATGAAGTTTCCATGTTTCCAAGTTCCATCTTGTTTTCTATACAAATTTCCTAGGCCAATAGATGCAAAATCTCAAAATTAACCCTACCATTGATTGGAATGTTTATTACTAGCAACGTGACCTTGGTGTTTTGAAAGGCTACCATATATGTCAACATAGATACCTTCAAGGGTGTTTCCACTGCAATACATGTGAAACATTCAAATGAAAACTAAACCTTTTTGCTCAACTATAATCTCAAAAGGTATTCTTTCCTCCTCTAATTTCTACTGCCTCCTGGTCTTCATTTACTAGCATATGAACAAGTTGCGCCACCAAATTTTGCTCTTCCTTAAAATCTTCCTCATCAAGCTCATCCACATACGGTGTTCCAGTTATATCCTTGGTTATACCTTTAATCAACTCAAATAATGCTTTGACATTATCTATTGGTAATATGTATGTAGTGTTCTCCATAATACTTTGAATAATAGCCACTGTTACCCACCACCTGTGGGTAGTGTGTATGGGCGATAAATTTTCTCCTAGATGGTCCTCAGTCAGTAGGCAACAACCCCTTATAGCCACCAGATAGCTTGATGTGTCATTTTCTCCACCACCTGAGCCGGTCATGTGGTCCCTCAACCACTTGTCATGAATGTATGTTTGAAGGTGGGCCTTTTGACCCCAAAGGTATGGCTTTCATTGGTATAGTTGAGTATTTTTTCTTACTTGTCATCGACACTTTTGGACATAGATTGGTGGGGGGATTCACTGGAAAGAGTGGGTTAGGCTTATATTCTTGTCTCCATTGCCTAATTTCGTGGTTATCCTTATATCCTAGTCCTGTAGGGTCTCCTTTACTGATAATTTGGATTTTGGTTGGCACTCCACGAGAAATCCCAATTTTGGTTGCATGGTCCCGCTTCCCAATACCACCTACATCATTCCCATTCACTCATTTTACCCCCATTCATCTATTTTCACATTTGGGCCCACATGTGTCCACTGGGTCCACATAGGGTTAGCCTCCCCCTCTCCTTCCCCACATCTTGGGTCAGACCTTGAACAATGCCTCAGAGGTTGATGCAACTAAAATGAAAAATAAAAACACAATTTGGCCACTCTCAACAGGAAATGTACCACAAAATGCAAAAGATGGCCAAGACATACAAATTTAGCGCGTGGGCAAAAGCCAAACATGAGCTCTACCCCTTACCCATGGCCATCACCCTGGTTCCTATGGGCCCTAGTTGAGCCCATCTATCATTAAGGAACCGATGATTGTCCCAACCTCTGATGGTCAATGAACCGCCCTTACTTAAGCGGGTATTCGCTGCTACATCTCACACATCATGTCTCTCCATCCCATGGAGCCCCGAGCAGTTATGAAGAAAAATCAATAAAAGGAAAAAGGAATATGAAGAAGGGTGGAAAAACAAAGGTCGAGGAAACTCATATACCACGATCTACTCCCTCCTACACTTATATACCCAAGTATGGACTTCCCCTTGTTATAGCTACCCTTGCACCTTGACATGTGGCCTGGATGTTTCCCCTCATCCCCATTCCATGCCATCATTATATCATTTTCCTCCTGCCACTTGAAGGACACACCATGGACATGTCACCCCCTTTAGAGGTTGAAACCACCTAATAGGGTCCATGGCTAACCCCCTATTAAGATTAGAGACACTTATACATACCAAAGCCCACTATGGAAGGGCATGCCACCATGAAGTGCCCCATTGGTTCCATGGCTTGTAAGCTCTTTTGCTTGATTATTCTAATGATTTGTTGCATTGGAGGGCAAGGGGACGTGTTGGATCTTATGCAGGATTGCAGGTGGATTGCCATTTGGGGCTTGGTTTCCCTATACGAGGTCCTAGCCCTCCAAGGGGCCACATTGGCACTTATAGGGTGAGTGTTGAGAGCCATGGGCCTCCACATTAGCCGAGATTACTTCATGGATCCCCAGCAGCGTTCGTTGATTACTCCTATTCCACCTTTTGGACGAGAATGATGCACTTGGTTCACCATGCCCAGCCGGCTCCATAAAAGCACCTTTCACTTGGCAGATGTTCCAGGGTCCAAAAGATTGTTCGCCACGGTAGAGGTTGGCCTTATGTCATCATTCCAACCCTTACAGATGGTCTACAGGAACTTCAGATCCATTTGGAGACCCATGACGATGACCTTGTGCGCCCACACCCACTTGGGAGCACCACAGGTTTTTGCTTGGAAAACAAGGGGCCAACCCCTTGTCCGCTATGTTGGGAGTCCATTTCTACATCATGGCACCCTTTGGACTTCAATAGGCCTCCTCAAAGGCCCAACGATTCACTCAGTTGATCATTCGACCCTCTTGAGAGGCTTACTAATGTAATATTGAGCTATTTGGTGGGCTTCTCGCAAAATTTTAACGTTATTATGCACATTATTTTATTCTAGGGGCTAAATTAGGCCTAATTAGTTAAATCAAATTCATTAGAAAGTGTATAAATAGAAGTGTGATGGATTCATTCTCTCATCATCAGTTGGATTGATCATTCTCTCTTAAGAGATTTTCACTATTCTTTTTGGAGGACGAAATTGGATGGATGGTTGAATTTTGATGTTTGGATATCTTCATTTTTGTCTTGGAGCTTCTATACTGGCATATGATGATAATTGGCTATACTTGTTCTCACACGTAAGTGCTCTTTTAATGCTATTTTGTCATTATTTTCTATGTCACATAAATGATGTTGGGATTTTCGCTATGCTAGGTTGAAATTTTGTTGTTTTTCTTTGGCGAACATTGAAAGGGTATAAATTTGTCTTTTATTCGCATTGCATCATGTTATGGGCCATGTTTGAATAAGTGAATGTTCCAAGAGATATTTCATTGAAATTTATCTTGATAAGTCATCACATATTGCACCTTGAAGAAATTTTCCTCATGCCCTAATTGTCATGTGAAATTGTTTTGGAGACCTCCTTGACTGAATGAAACCATCCCAATCATTGGAATTTTCCTGACTCTGTTTCTCCCAAAGGAATAGGCACTGATCTTCCATAGGTGATCACCTTAAACCATATTTTTCTCACCTTTTCCCTTTCTTTCTAGGCCTAACCTGCATAGGTTACCTAGGGCATCACTTATCTCACAATCTAGCCATCCAAATACTTCGATTTTTGGCCCACAGCCGCATTAGACCTTGCTCTAAAGGCCCTCCAGATTTGAAGCAAATCCGACAATGCAATCTCAAGATATTGCAAGCCCTAGCTCGAGGACCGTTTCTTGCCCTAGGTTTCCCTTGGCCGGTGACATCATTGGGATTATTGCATTAAATTCAAAGAAAATTTCTCCTTTATCCATTTTTCCCCCTCAATTAGGTCAAGCACACGCTTGGTTGATTAATTCCATCCTCTTGACCTAATTTTGGGTCCACTTGGCCCTGTGTGGTCCCATAACATTTTAAAGATCAATCCACAAAGACCACTTCGAATCCAAGATTATAAAAGGATTTTAGGGGGTAGGAATCTCCTTAACAAGTCATATAACCAAAACTCTAGCCCTTGGAATTCCCCTAAGCCCTTCTTAGAGTGTCTCATCTTGCTTTCCAAGCAAGTAAGCCATACATTTGAGCCTCTCTTGTGAATAGGCTTCTAGGATCACCTTTAACCCTATCATTGATCCATTCATCTAAGTGATCCTCATTATATTGTGTCTCATCCCATCAGTGAAAGTTCGTAAAGAGTAGGGAGCCTTAGTTGAGATGATAGTGGGCTATCGCTCCATTGTTTCCCTTGACCTAGTAGTTGCCCTTCTAGGATCCCCCTCCTAGAACCCCTGCTAGTTTGAGTGCTAAAATTTTGGCGTCGCTGTCGAGGACACGAGACATGTGTTTTGTTCCCCATAAGACATATTGACATATCATTATTGGCAACTCCACTAGAAGAACGAAAGCCCAAGTTCATTGAACCTCAAAGTCAATGCTTGTAGGGTGAAGCAAGCACTTGTTAAGGCAATTTTAGTTCACCCTGGCGACTCCCATGATATCAATATATAAAGATCAATGGCTTCTAAAAAGCTTCATGAGTGATCTCTTGCTTTGGATATCACATGGATTCCAGGATACCCAAATGGCCTGGATCGGAAGTTCATGCAAAATATTCAAAGGCGATCCATCCACAGTAATGGACCACATAGCAAAACTTATTAAGCATGCTTCCGAAGTTAATGTAGTTCATCTAGACAGCCTCAACGAGTTATTTATTGCTTCTATTGAATACAAGCACCGAGGTTGGCTTGAATGGTGTGAGTCTGAAAGCATTTGATCCTTTATCGAGTTGCTCAACAAATTCATAGAATATAAGGGACCTAAATTCCAATCTATGAAGTTGCTTGCAAGACCCTGGTGGAAGCCCTCCGAAGGGAAGGTTTCATTAGTCAAGATGAAGGAGTTGGAGATAACCTTGAGGATCTTGGTGATGAGCAAGAAGAAGAGTCCTCATTAGGTCCACATGATGAACAAGATGACTTTGAAAACACATGTGTTGGGAAGGATGTGTCTATGGAAGGTGAAATTGAGACTAACCTTGCCTTTCTCGAGGATATTACTCCCAATTACTCTCCTTCGAAGAACCTTAAGGAAGGTGATCCCATTAGCCCCTTGGAATATGACATTGGAGATTATTTATAGATTAAAAAGGAGAAGTGGGAAATCGTTGGTCCTCAATTTGATTGTACTCCCATTTATTATACCGACAAGGAGGACTAGGCTAAGATTGGTCTTCCCTTTCTCTCAGGCATTATTTATGATGTCATATCCATTGATACCCTTGGGAAGGAAAATTATTATTTTCCCTTGCATGAAGAGGGACAGTTGGAAGTAATCAATTCTCCTTTTATGAGAGATCCAATCTTTGATACTAAGGAAATCGATAAGGCTCCCACCTATCTTAAGGATGATTCTATATTCAAATCACCTGAGCAATGTTGCACGAAGCGGGGACGAAATGGGGACGTTTTTTAGAAGCGGGGACGCGGAAGCATCATTTTCCAAAACTTTAGGAAGTGAAGCGTCTGCTATCTATATATATATATATATATATATATATTATATATATTATATATATATATCATTTTTTGCATTTATATTCAAATACCAAATTAGTTGTAGAAGACATGAAAACATGCATATTTTTGCATAAATCAAGATAGATATGGCATCCATGATTCCAGTGTAGTTACTAGTATGTACATCAATGATTAATTATTCGAGCATCAACCATCTATATTCTAACAATTACAAACATACATAAAAATTTTAAGCATATTATAAAACATAAAACATAGAGAATATTATGATTTATCTAGCAAGGGAGCAACTGTCAACATTTGTCATGTCCAAAATTCAAATAATAATGTTTACAAAATAGGTCACTTGGTCAGCGCCAAGACAAAAAGGTTCAAATTCACAAGCCTACAAGTCTAATGATTAATATATGACAAAAGTAGTAAATTGTGAATATATCCATTAATCTCTCCTCCTTCCCCCATGAAGAGAACGTGGCGGCGGGCCTCCATGTGGTGGCAATGAAGAAGATGGTGCCTGTGGAAGTTGTGGCACTGAAACTGATGAAGACGAACCCCCTACTATTGGTGTTGAACCATGGAACCTAGGAACCAAGGGACCAGATGGGCATGGCATCTCAACCAATGTTTTGAAAAACGCTCGGCTCGGAACCGACTCGGCCGAGTTGGTCCGAGCCAGGCCTGGAAAAATCAACCCCGCCAAGTAACTGGTTCGGCCGACCGGGTTAATACCAAGCCGGCCGAGTTGTGTATTAACCCAGCTGGCTCGGCCGAGTCCATATCAACCAGGCTGGGTTATATATAGTGGCTCGATCACATAAAAAAATGGGATTTTTTTTAATTTTTTTTATTATTTGCCAAGTGTGGGGAACTCCAAAGCAATTTAGTTTTTGTTTTGTTGGCCTTTGGGGTCCATTCCCCTCTCTCAAACCCTATTTAACCCACTCAACCCCTCTCATTCTCTCACAGCCATCTCATGCATTTGAGTGAGAATTTCAATGAGAGTTTGTGAGGAGTTGTTGAGTTTGTTTTTGGAGCAGCAGTGAGGAGTCTTGGGCAAGCATTGTGGCTAGAGTGAGGAGCTCCTTGGGCAGCCATTTGGAGCAGCATTAGGGAGTTGGTTTCTTGGAGCAAGCTTGAGGAGGCAGTTTATGCCTGGAGGTATTTTTTTTCACTTGTACAAATCTTGTTTTGCTTATTAAATTTTATGTGCAAATCTAGAAATCCTAAAGAGTGTTTTTTGTGAGAGAAATGAACATTGAATCAACGTTTCTTTTGTTTTTCGTTTTCAGATTGTTTGCTTTCATTTCCAAGTCAAAAAATGGCACCTAGAGTGAAAGATGTTGCTTGGGCATATGTTGAAATGGTTGAAAGTCAAATGCATTGCAAATTTTGCCATAGGAAAATTAAGGAATGTCCTGGGGGCATTAATAGGCTGAAACAACACTTGGCAGGGATTAGAGGCCAAATTACTCCATGTACCTCACCAGAAATTGTAGAGATTAGGAAGGAATTGTTAGCCAGCTTTGGGAAGTTTAAAGAAGATAAGGCTAGGCGAAAAGAGTTAGAGGCTAAAATTGGGAAGAAGAGGAATATACAAAAAATGATGGCTACCAACCCCCATTTTGATTTTGAGGGTTCTTCCTTTATCCCTTGTACTGATGCATCCAACCCCTTCTGATATGTTCCTCCCTCTTTTGAGTCTATTCAAGAACAGGGGAAGGGTAGAATGAAAAAGGGTGATATGAATATCAAAAGTTATTTCACTCCCTCCTCGCCATCAGATGCACATGGTCCTCAAGCTAGTAGAAATCAAATGCAGCCCACTTTAGATGACCATTGGAAGAAAGAATTGAGGGAGACTGCTTGTGATTACATAGCTAGATGGTGGTATGATGCTGATATCCCCTTCAAAGCTTCCCAGTCACCATATTATAAGCCTATGTTTGATGCCATACATGTTGCTGGAAAAGGCTTCAAAGGCCCTACTATGCATGAGCTAAGGGGGTATCGTTTGCCAAAAGAAATTTCATCCATTAATGACTATTTGAAAGATTTCAAGGACTCATCAGCAAGAACAGGATATACCATCATGTCAGATGGATGGACTGATCAAAGAAACCGTACCATCATAAACTTTCTTATCTTCTTCCCATGGGGAACCATGTTTTTAAAATCAGTTGATGCATCTGATAAGGTAAAAGATGGGCAATTGTTGTTTCAGCTATTGGATGAGGTTGTTGAGGAGGTTGGGGTGGCTAATGTTGTTCAAGTCATCACAGATAATGCCTCTAACTATGTTCTTGCTGGTAAACTGTTAGAGGAAAAACACAAGACCATCTTTTGGACCCCATGTGCTGCACATTGCACAAACCTCATACTTGAGGATATTGGAAAATTAGATTGGGTCAAAAACATTGTAGATCATGCCAAAAGCATAGCAAAATTTATCTACAACCATTCATGGATTTTGAGCCTCATGAGGAAAAACACTGGGGGCAGGGATATTATTAGGCCTACCATCACTAGATTTGCTACTCAGTTTTTGACATTGCAATCTATGCTTTCACAACATAGAAACTTGCAAAAGATGTTTTTCAATGAAGAATTGAATCTAAGCCAGTGGTCTCACAAATTGGAAGGCAAAGAATTGAAAAAGAAAGTTAATGAAGAAATATTTTGGAGAAAGGCAGCAGAGATTGTGAAGCTTGTTGAGCCACTGGTTAAGGTGTTGCGGTTAGTGGATGGGGAAAGATTCGCTATGGGCTTCATTTATGAGGCTATGGATCAAACAAAGGAGCAAATAAAGAGGGCATACAAGGATAAAGTGGCTAAGTATGGGCCCATTTGGGCAATCATTGGTGAAAGATGGAACAATCAACTCCATCGCCCTATACATGCAGCTGGGTATTTTTTGAACCCACGGTATCATTATAAAGCTAAGAAGACAGGAGCTTTGAGGGGGGAGGTTAGAGATGGACTGATTGACTGCATTGATCGCATGATCCCATTGGAGTCTGATCAGTTGGAGATACACCAACATGTCACGACCTTCACCAATGCCTCGAGTACCTTTGGGAAGAACCTAGCAAAGATTGCAAGAGAAGTAGATGAGCCAGGTAAACAAAAATTTCAATTTTCAAATTCTTAATAGTTTTTTTAAATTTTGTTAAATCGTTTATAATTTGAAAGTTGGATATAATTTTTAATTTTGTTGAGCTAACTCATACACTCCTATGTTTTTTGCAACACAATGGTGGGAGGCTTTTGGTAGCCATTGTCCTAAATTGCAGAAGTTTGCAATTCGTAATTTGAGTCAAACTTGCAGTGCTACTGGGTGTGAGCGCAATTGGTCTATCTTTAAGAGGATTCACACAAAGAAGAGAAACCGTTTGGATCAAAGACGGTTAAATGATCTAGTCTATGTCCAATACAGATGCAACCAACTGCTGAACAAAAGACCTGATTCAAATCCCATTGTGTAGGAAGACATTGATCCAACATCAGATTAGGTAGTGGACAATCATCCAACAGAGTTTGCTTCTAATGAGGATATGGATTTTGAATTACAGACGATAGCATCACTCGAACATGATGTTCAGTTGAATGCAGATCCTGATCCACTTGTACTAGCCTCAGCCTCACAGCCAGCAAGTCCTCCAGTTGCAGGCGCTTCCTCTACTCAGCCACGACAGAAGCGCAGCCACATATCTCATCTATCTCAACTTGCATCTGCTGCATAGCTTGCTAGTGCTACCACTTCTACAGTTGCAATTGGAGATGATGATGAGGAGGAGCCATGGGGCCCCCTGTCTGACTCTGATGATAATCCAGAGATTGATCCACATGATCTTGGCTCCTCTGGCAGTAGCTACTAGCCAGTAGTACTGGTCACAGTTTACTTTTGTTGTAGAAGCCATTTCTAGCCTCCTTGGTTATGTGTTTTTGTTTTGATCATGTATGTATTGGACAGTGCACTGGGTGCCATTTTGATATAATGGATATATTCATGAGCCTACTTGGATCATATGTTGTCTTCCATCTATATTCTAATGCTGTGTGTTTGGAAACATGAATGAAAATCTTTAAAATTATGTTTTTTTATAAAAAAAAATAAATATTTAATGTATTTTTTACAACGGCCGAGTCATTGAAATCGAGCCAGCTGAGTCGATACCGAGTCGGAGTCGACCCTCGGCCGAGTTGGTGTCGGAGTCGGAATTTTAAAACATTGATCTCAACTCGAACATCATCATACTAGAATCGCTAATTGCATGCATGCTCCCAAATGGACCAGTGCTAAGCATATAGTTGCTCAATTATCTCCGTACGAAACACGTTTCGGAAAAACCAAAACACGGATCCAGAATACCGAAACGCGGATCGGAAAAAACCGAAACGCGTTTCGAAAAAACCGAAAAGCGAATCGGGCCGTAAGGGTATGAAATGGCAGGAACCGCATTTTTTAGCCCGATCTGCGTTTCAATTTTTCCGAAACGCGTTTTGGAGGGCAAATCACCCACGGATCCGTATGGATCGCGGATCGGGCTTTTGATTCGGGGGGGACGTTTCCTGAAACACTGCACCTAGGCCTTTAGATTATGATTTTGGGAAAGAGAAACCCATTGAATACAATACTCCACCCTCCCTTTGGCCTTTTCCCATCATTCATCATCTTGAGTCTTCATCAAGTGATTCCCTCACCCTAGTCATATGACCTCAAGTGACCATAAGCCCTTTCCCTCTTCTGAGTATATAGTATCAAGGAAGAACCTCTCATTGAATATATTTTATCTCCTTGGACACACTCTCAAGGTTTTAATCACTCCGTAACCTCGCCTCTCCAATGTGCCCATCATCTTGAGCAACCTATTTGTTGCACCCCTTCCCTCCCTTGCCCTTCATTCCCCTATCATCACAACTGTGTCGCCCCTACAAAGCATTATATTATAAATAATGATTGTGATAGAGAGTTCTTGAAAGTGATCATGCATTCCACCATTGTGTACCTAGAGGGAAATTCCCACACTTCTAGAATGATTTATTTTCCTTCTCCTACAGCTTCCTCTCACCTAGCATGGAAATCATATTTTCCCACCTCCCACCCGCTTCATTTTCCATGTGATTATGTCTGCATCATTTGGGATTTGCTGCATGAGTAATCATACTAGAAGGAATATGTATATTGATATGATGATATGTTGGTTGCATTGGCTTGTTGGTTGCATTGGCTTTATGATTACACTTGATATTAGCCTTACAATATGCATGTTAGGGTAGGATGCATTGCATGCTGATTTTGGCATTAGAACCAACATCATATGATATTTCTCATAGTAGATTAGATGCATTTAGATTAAATTTGCATTATATTTACTTTCTTGTTAATTTTATGGCCTAACACTAAGCATGGTGACCATAAGAGACCATAGAAACATGTTGCCCCGTGCATTTGGTCTTTGATATGTGCAAGTAACAGGTCTACAGTGACCAAGAGATTGTTGGTGTTCTCATAACCTCCCGTTCGAGTAGGTCTGCCCAATTTCTTGAGAGCTCATGTCCTAGTTGGAGCCAGATGTTACCCACCACCTGTGGGTAGTGTGTATGGGAGAAAAAAAAATTCCTAGATGGTCCTCAGCCAACAGCCCCTTGTAGCAGCCAGATAGCACATTGTGCCATTTTCTCTGCCACCTGAGCCAGTCATGTGGTCCCTCAACCACTTGTCATGAATGTATGTTTGAAGGTGGGCCTTCCAACCCCAAACGTATGGCTTCTCATTGGTATAGTTGAGTAATTTTCTTTACTTTTCATCGGCACTTTTGGACATAGATTGGGGGGGGGATTTGGCAAAAAGAGTGTGTTAGGTTTATATTCTTGTCTCCATTGCCCAATTTCATCGTTACCCTTGTATCCTAGTCCCATGGGATCTCTTTCACTGACCATTTGGTTGTTGGGTTGGCACTCCATGGGAAATCTCATTTTTGGTTGTGTGGTCCCGCTTCCCAATACCACCTACATCATTCCCCTTCCACTCACTTTACCCCCATTCATCTACTTTCCCATCTAGGTCCACATAGGGTTAGCCTCCCCCTCCCCTTCCCCACACCTTGGATTGGGCCTAGAATGATGCCTCGGAGGTTGATGCAGCTAAAAGGAAAAGTAAAAGCATAATTTGGCCACTCTCAACAAGAAATGTACCACAAAATGCAAAAGATGGTCGGGACATACAAATTTAGCGCATGGGCAAAAGCCAAACATGAGCTCTACCCCTTATCCATGGCCATCACCCTGGTTCCTATGGGCCCTAGATGAGCACACTCTATCATTAAGGAAACCATGATTGTCCCAACCCTTGGTGGGCAATGAACTGCCCCACCTTGAGGGGGTATTCACTGCTACATCTCACACATCATGCTCTCCATCCCCTGGAGCGTTGAGCAGTTATGAAGAAAAATCAATAAAAGGCAAAAGGCATATGAAGAAGGGAGGAAAAACAAAGGTCAAGCTAACTCATGTATCACGATCTGCTCCCTCCTACGCTTATATACCCAGGTATTGTTGATTTGGGGTAGCATCGGATGTGCTCTAGCCATGAAAATTGGTGGAGAGGTTAAAGCACATGAGATCTCCAAGACACAGAAATGGTTTCGACAGATTGTACCCAGTTTGGGAGATATTAAAATAATTAATACTTTTAATGGAGTTCCTAAGTCTAAACTTAGGAAAAAATAAAATATTAATGGGTATTAATATAAAACTGGGTTAGAAGGTTCCAAAAGTCATGGATCAAGCCAAATTTAATCTTAGTCGTTGATTAGAGATTTAATCTCAATTGTTGAAGGACCAACGAGAAAAGTATAAGAGGAGGCTTAAGGGTAAGTTGGAGAACACACCAGAGTGATTAGTCATTCATTTTGTTAGAACGGGGTTGCTAAGCAAAGTTGAATAAGTAATCAGCAGCGAGGGGCAGTGAGTACGAGATAGAGAGGCAGAGACAGTACTGAGAGACCAGCACAGAAGCAGAGAGAGCGAGAGTAGCAGCCAGTCTAGGTTACGTAGAGCCCAGCAGAGACAACGCAGAGGCCAGAGGAACTGCATCATCCACGCAGAGGCTACTAGAGTGACGCAGAGAGTCTTAGAGGCTGCGCAGTGCCTCAAAGGGCTAATGCAACGAGTCCTGGGGCTAACGCAAGTCAGCAGGAGGCTGACGCAAAGGCCAGAAGGGCCAGCGCTGAGCTTCAGTTGTGTCGAAGAGGGTTTCGTGGGACAGGTTTTCTAAATACTTGTGTCCGAATATAGAGGTATTGTTGGCGTGTATTTTTCTCTGTAGGGTGAGCTAGTTAGGCACCCTGTTGTACTCAGAATGACTGCATAATAATATAACGCTTTGAATAGTTGCACTGGTTTTCTCGCATTGGGTTTTTCCGGGGACATTTGTCCAAAAATAACGGTGTCACTTGTGTGCTTGTTTTCCTTCAGTTTATCATCTGTAGATATTGTGACTGTATTGTGTTTATTTTGGTATTTAAATGTTTTAAATAACTTGTTCGAATTTAAACAAGTAGAAGAAATAAACCAGCATAATATAGATTAATTTTCTAACAGATAGACTTGGAAAATTCAACAGGTATGGACTTTCCCTTGTTATAGGTACCCTTGCAACTTGACATGTGCGCTGGATGTTTCCCTTGATCCCTACTCCATTCAATTATTATAGCATTTTCCACCTGCCACTTGAAGGATGCACCATGGACATGTCACCCACTTTAAACCACCTAATAGGGTACTTGGCTAACCCCCTATTGAGATTGGAGATGCGTATACATACCAAAGCCCATTATGGAAGGGCATGCCACCATTAAGTGCCCCATTGGTTCCATGACTTGTAAGCCCTTTTACATGATTATTCTAATGATTTATTGTATTGGAGGGCACGAGGACGCTTTGGATCTTATGCAGGATTGCAGGTGGATTGCCATTTTGGGCTTGGTTTCCCTATACAAGGTTTTAGCCCTCCAAAGGGCCACATTGGCACTTGTAGGGTAAGCATTGAGAGCCATGGGCCTCCACCATAGCCGAGATTACTTCATGGATCCCCAGCAGCATTCGTTGATTGCTCCTATTCCACCTTTTGGACGACGATGATGCACCTGGTTCACCATACCCAGTCAGCTCCACAGATGCACCATACACTTGGTAGATGTTCCAGGGTCCAAAGGATTGTTCCCCACTATAGAGGCAGGGCTTATGTCATCATTCCAGCCCTTATAGATGGTCTACAGACACTTCAAATCCATTTGGAGACCCATGAGGATGACCTTGTGCCCCCACACCCACTTGGGAGCACCACAGGATTTTGCTTGGAAAATAAGGGGCCAACCCCTTGTCCACTATGGTGGGAGTCCATTTCTACATCATGGCACCCTTTGGACTTCATTAGGCCTCCTCAAAGGCCTAAAGATTCAATCAATTGATCATTCGACCCCCTTGAGAGGCTTATTCATGTATTATTGAGCTATTTGGTGGGTTTGCCCCACAAAGTTAGTGTTATTATGCACATTATTTTAATCTAGGGGCTAAATTAGGCCTAATTAGTTAAATCAAATTCATTAGGAAGTGTATAAATAGAAATGTGATGGAATCATTCTCTCATCATCAATTGGATTGATCATTCTCTCTTAAGAGATTTTCACTATTCTTTTTGGAGGACAAAATTGGATGGATGGATGAATTTTGATGTTTGGATATCTTCATTTTTGTCTTGGAGCTTCTATATTGGCATATGATGATGATTGGATATACTTGTTCTCACATGTAAGTGTTATTTTAATGCTATTTTGTCATTATTTTCTATGTCACCTGTTGCTGGGATTTTCGCTATACTAGGCTAGAATTTTGATGCTTTTCTTTGGCGAACACTAAAAGGGTATAAATTTGTCTTTTATTACCGTTGCATCATGTTATGGGCCATGTTTGAATAAGTGAATGTTCCTAGAGATATTTCATTGAAATTTATCTTCATAAGTCGTCACATATTGCACCTTGAAGCAATTTTCCTCATGCCTTAATTGTCACGCGAAATTGTTCTGGAGGCCCCCTTGACTGAATGAAACCATCCTAATCATTGGAATTTTCTTGACTCCATTTCTCCCAAAGGAATAGGCACTGGTCTTCCATAGGTGATCACCTTAAACCATATTTTTCTCACCTTCTTCCTTTCTTTCTAGTACTAGCCTACATAGGTCACCCAGGGCATCACTGATCTCACAATCTAGCCAACCAAATACTTCCATTTTTGGCCCACAATTGCGTTGGAGTTTGCTCTAGAGGCCCTCCAAATTTGAAGCAAATCCAATAATGCGATCTTGAGATATTGCAAGCCCTATCTTGAGGACCATTTCTTTCCATAGGTTTCCCTGTGTCGGTGACCTCATTGGGATTATTGCATTAAATTCAAAGAAAATTTGTCCTTTAATCCATTTCTCCCCCTCAATTAGGTCAAGCACACCCTTGGTTGATCAATTCGATCCTCTTGACCTAATTTTGGGTCCACTTGGCCCTGTGTGGTCCCATAACGTTTTAAAGATCAATTCACAAAGACCACTTCAAATCCAAGTTTTCACAAGGATTTTAGGGGCTAGGAATCTCCTTGACAAGTCATATCACCGAAACCCTAGCCCTTGGAATTCCCCTAAGCACTTCTTAGAGAGTCTCATCTTGCTTTCCAAGCAAGTAAGCGAAACATTTGAGCCTCTCTTGTGAATAGGCTTCTAGGATCACCTTTCACCCTATCAATGATCCATTCATCTAAGTGATCCCCATTATACCGTGTCTCATCCCATCAGTGAAAGGCCGTAAAGAGAAGGGAGCCTTAATGTAGGTGATAGTGGGCTATCGTTCCATTGTTTCCCTTGACCGAGTGGTTGCCCTTCTAGCATCCCCTCCTAGGACCCCTGCTAGTTTGAGTGGTAACATTTTGGTGTCGTTGCCGGGGACACAAGACATGTGTTTTAGTCCCCCATACGAAATATTGACATATCATTATTGGCAACTCCACTGGCAAAACGAAAGCCCTAGTCTTCATTCAACCTCAACGTCAATGCTTGTAGGGTGAAGCAAGCATTTGTTAAGGCAATTTTAGTTCACCTTGGCGACTCCCATGATATCAATATATAAAGATCAATGGCTTCTAAAAAGCTTCATGAGTTGTTTCCTCCTTTGGATATCACATGGATTCCAGGGTACCCAAATGGCCGGGATCAGAAGTTCATGCAAAATATTCAAGGGCGATCCATCCACAGTAATGGACCACATAGCAAAACTTATTAAGCATGCTTCTAAAGTTAACGTAGTTCATCTAGACAACCTCATGGAGTTATTTATTGCTTCTATTGAATACAAGCACCAAGGTTGGCTTGACTGGTGTGAGTCTGAAAGCATTTCATCTTTTATCGAGTTGCTCAACAAATTCATAGAATATAAGGGACCCAAATTCCAATCTAATGACGCTGCTTGCAAGAGCCTAGAGGAAGCCCTCTGAAGGGAAGGTCTCATTAGTCAAGATGAAGGAGTTGGAGATAACCTTGAGAATCTTGGTGATGAGCAGGAAGATGAGTCCTCATTAAGTCCACATGATGAACAAGTTGACTTTGAAAACACATGTGTTGGGAAGGATGTGTCTATGGAAGGTGAAATTGACACTAACCTTCCCTTTCTCGAGGATATTACTCCCGATGACTTTCCTTTTGAGAACCTTGACGAAGGTGATCCCATTAACCCCTTGGAAGATGACATTGGAGATTATTTATAGATTAAAAAGGAGAAGTGGGAAATTGTCAGTCCTCAATTTGATTGTCCTCCCATTTATTATACTGACGAGGAGTAGGCTGAGATTGGTCTTCCCTTTCTCTCAGGCTTTATTTATGATGTCATATCCATTGATACCCTTGGGAAGGAGAATTATTATTTTCCCTTGCATGAAGAGGGACAGTTGGAAGTAATCAATTCTCCTTTTATGAGATATCCAATCTTTGATACTAAGGAAATCGATAAGGCTCCCACCTATCCTAGGTATGAATCTATATTCAAATCACCTGAGCCTTTAGATTATGATTTTGGGAAAGAGAAACCCATTGAATACAATACTCCACCCTCCCTTTGGCCTTGTCCCATCTTTCATCATCTTGAGTTTTCATGAAGTGATTCCCTCACCCTAGTCATATGACCTCAAGTGACCGTAAGCCCTTTCCCTCTTTCGAGTATATAGTATCAAGGAAGAACCCCTCATTGAATATACGTTATCTCCTTGGACACACTCTCAGTGTTTTGATCACTCCATGACCTCCCCTCTCCAATGTGTCCATCATCTTGAGCAACCTATTTGTTGCACCCCTTCCTTCCCTTGCCCTTCATTCCCCTATCATCACGACCTTGTGCCCCTACAAAGCATTATATTATAAACAATGATTGTGATAAGGAGTTCTTGAAAGTGATCATGCATTCCACCATTGTGTACCTAGAGGGAAATTCCCGCACTTCTAGATTGATTTATTTTCCTTCTCCTACGGCTTCCTCTCATCTAGCATGGAAATCATATTTTCCCTCCTCCCACCCGCTTCATCCTCCATGTGCTTATGTCTACATCATTTGGGATTTTCTGCATGAATAATCATATTGGCAGGAATATGTATATTGATATGATGATATGTTGGTTGCATTGGCTTTATGATTACACTTAGTATTAGCCTTACAATATGCTTGTTAGTGTAGGATGCCTTGCATGCTGATTTTGGCATTAGAACTAACATCATATGATATTTATCATAGTAGATTAGATGCATTTCGATTAAATTTGCATTATATTTACTTTCCTATTAATTTTATGGCCTAACACTAAGCATGGGTGTTCATAAGACACAACAGAAACATGTTGCCCCATGTGTTTAGTGTTTGATATGTGCAGGTAACAGGTCTACGGTAACCAAGAGATTGTTGGTGTTCTCACGACCTCCCATTCGAGTAGGTCTGCCCACTTGTCCGAGAGCTCATGTCTTAGTTGGAGCCAGATGTTACCCACCACCTGTGGCTAGTGTGTATGGGAGAAAAAAAATTCTCCTAGATGGTCCTCAACCAGCAGCCAGTAGCCCCTTGTAGCGACTAGATAGCACAATGTGCCATTTTCTCGGCCACTTAAGCCTGTCATGTGGTCCCTCAACCACTTGTCATGAATGTATGTTTGAAGGTGGCCCTTCCAACCCCAAAGGTATGGCTTTTCATTGTTATAGTTGAGTAATTTTCCTTAATTGTCATGGGCACTTTAAGACATAGATTGGTGGGGGGATTCGGGGGAAAGTGTAGATTAGGCTTATATTCTTGTCTCCATTGCCCAATTTCGTCGTTACCCTTGTATCCTAGTCCCATGGGATCTCCTTCACCGACCATTTCGCTGTTGGGTTGGCACTCCACGAGAAATCCAAATTTTGGTTGTGGTCCCGCTTCCCGATACCACCTACATCATTCCCCTTCCACTCACTTTACCCCCATTCATCTATTTTCCCATCTAGGTCCACCTGTGTCCACTGGATCCACATAGGGTTAGCCTCCCGCACCTTGGGTTGGGCCTAGAATGATGCCCTGGAGGTTGATTCAACTAAAAGGAAAAATAAAAGCATAATCTGGCCACTCTCAACAAGAAATGTACCACAAAATGCAAAAGATGGCCAAAACATATAAATTTAACACGTGGGCAAAAGCCAAACATGAGCTCTACCCCTTATCCATGTCCATCACCCTAGTTCCTATGGGCCCTAGATGAGCCCCCTCTATCATTAAGGAACCCATGATTGTCCCAACCCCTGGTGGGCAATGAACTGCCCCACCTTAAGGTGGTATTCACTGCTACATCTCACACATCATGCTCTCCATACCCTAGAGCCCCAAGCAGTTATGAAGAAAAATCAATAAAAGGCAAAAGGCATACGAGGAAGGGTGAGAAAACAAAGGTCGGGCTAACTCATGTACCACGATCTACTCACTCCTACACTTATATACCCAGGTATGGGCTTCCCCTTTTTATAGCTACCCTTGCAACTTGACATGTGCCTTGGATGTTTCCCCTCATTCCCACTACATTCCATTATTATATAATTTTCCACTTGCCACTTGAAGGATGCACCATGGACATGTCACCCACTTTAGACGTTGAAACCACCTAATAGGGTCCTTGGCTAACCCCCTATTGAGATTGGAAACTCTTATACATACCAAAGCCCACTATGGAAGGGCATGCCACCATGAAATGCCCAATTGGTTCCATGTCTTGCAAGCCCTTTTACTTTATTATTCTAATGATTTGTTGTATTGGAGGGCAAGGGGACGCATTGGATCTTATACAGGATTGCAGGTGGATTGCCATTTTGGGCTTGGTTTCCCTATACGAGGTCCTAGCCCTCCAGCGGACCACATTGGCACTTGTAGGGTGAGCGTTGAGAGCCATCGGCCTCCACCATAGCCGAGATTACTTCATGGATCCCCAGCAACATTCGTTGATTATTCCTATTCCACCTTTTGGACGAGGATGATGCACTTGGTTCACCATGCCCAGTCGGCTTCACAGATGCACCATACACTTGGCAAACGTTCCAGGGTCCAGAGGATTGTTGCCCACTATAGAAGCAAGGCTTATGTCATCATTCCAGCCCTTACAAATGTAGGAATTTACAGGGTAAGTTCCACAGAAAGAACACCAAAAGGACACCGCTCACAACCAGATCTCAAATCAATACCCCAGTATTTTTGACGTGGTTCAAACACTTAAAGAGGGAAACAGTCCACGGCCTGAGCCAACGTGGCCACTTCAGGCAATTTATTAATCAAAGAATGAAAATTTACATAAGCTTTCTCTCAAAGACGGATTACCCGAACAATGACCCTCCATGCGCTTTAAATAGAACTCATGGACCAATCGGGTGTCAAGCCGCGGATCAAGTGTCGGTAATACCGAGGAGAGAGTGAACCGTCGGATCACTACATATCGTGACCGTCGGATTGTAAGTTACAAAATGTACAACGGTAAAGAAACACACTTTACCTAACTCTATACTAGACCAAGTTATAATTAACTATTCCTATGTGTCGAAATATCCTAACATCCCCCCGTAAGAACAACTTGGGATAGGATTGAAGGATTTACAAATATGACACAATAGGAGAAGGAAGGAGGCACTAGAGCCTATCCCCCCTTAGTGACAACTTCCTGAACTCCAAGCATATATCGAAGTTTAGTGAACTTCGCCTCTGTTAGAGCCTTTGTGAAGATGTCTGCAACCTGATCATCTGTTGAACAATATTGCACTTCAAGAACATGGTCATGAATGAGCTTTCTGATGAAGTGCATGTGTAGTTCAATGTGTTTGTTGCACTGATGCTGAACTGGATCTTTGCAGAGCTGAATGGCACTTTGATTATCACACCAAAGTGTAGTCGGATGCTGCTGCTCAAAGCCAAATTCTGATAGGATCTGACGAAGCCACAAGGCTTCCTTACTAGCTTCCACGGCACCACGATACTCTGCTTCTGCTGACGAAGGAGAAATGGCAGCTTGTTTCTTACAAGCCCATGTAATAGGTCCTGAACCAAGAGTGAAGACATAACCGGCAGTAGACTTCCGATCATCAGGGTCACCAGCCCAATCAGAATCAGTGAAACCAACTAATAGAGGAGTTGCTTTGGCACTGTAATGAATCCCAAACTGTACTGTACCTCGAACATACCGAAGTATTCTTTTAGCTGCTTTCCAATGACTTTCACGGGGGTTTTGCAAAAAACAAGCAACAAGGCCAATAGCAAAGGAAAGGTCAGGACGAGTATGGGTTAAATACAAGAGTTTTCCTACAAGTTGACGGTATAAGGTAGCATCAACTTCAGGAGAAGTACAAGAGACTGAAAGTTTGACTCCAGACTGAAAGGGAGAAGGGGTTGGCTTACATCTTCCATGTGAAAATGACGAAGAATATCACAAGCATACTTGGACTGGGAAAGGGAAATACCCTCCTTGGATTGCAAGACTTGAAGACCGAGAAAATAGTGTAAGTGTCCTAAGTCTGTCATTTCAAATTTCTTTTTAAGGCTGGACTTCACATGGTTTATAAGGTTGGGATCACTACCAGTAAGAATAAGATCATCAACATAAAGAACAAGGATGATAAGAGAGTTTCCCACTTTCTTGGTGTAGACAGTATTGTCAGAATGACACCTAGAAAAGCCAGATTCTAAAAGAAAGCTATCCATTTTGGCATACCAAGCCCGAGGAGCTTGCTTGAGACCATAAAGAGATTTCTTAAGTCGACATACAAGGCTGGAGTCTGTTTGGATGAAGCCAATGGGTTGTTCCATATAGATTTCTTCATGCAAGTCCCCATGCAAGAAGGCAGATTTAACATCCATCTGATGGACTTCCCATTTTAAAGAGGCAGCAAGGGAAAGAACAAGGCGGAGAGAGTTCGTTTTGGCAATAGGGGAGAAAGTTTCAGTGTAGTCAATGCTTTCAACCTGTGAAAAACCCTTAGCAACAAGACGAGCTTTATGTTTATCAACTTTCCCATCTGGTCCATACTTGGTTCTGTAAACTTTCATCTAACAAGTTTGCATCCCTTTGGTAGAGGAACAAGATCCCATGTATCATTTGCCAACAATGAATGATATTCTTCATTCATAGCTGCTTCCCAATGTGGATGGCCTGAAGCTTCTGCAAAAGTGTCAGGATCATGATTCTGGAGCTTGAGCCAGTAAAGAAGAGGCTCTTTCAAACTGAGAACGTGTACGTCACTGATCTGTAGGATCACCGGCAAGATCACCTGCTGCATCCCGAGTAGCACGGACCCATCTTGGAAGTTGAGGATCCTGAGAAGGTGGGGGAGGATTGTCATCCTCACTTTCATCATCTGAAGAAGAAATGTTTTCAAAAGTAGAAGAGATACGAAGAGGTGGCACATCCGCCGGACTAGGCTCGCAGGCTGATTTATTTTCATCAAATTTTACATCTCTTCTAATGATAACATTTTTGGACTTAAATGGAATAAGTCTATAACCTTTTACATCTTCAGAATATCCAACAAAAGTACATTTCTCACTCTTAGGTTCTAAAGCTTTATGCTTTTCATCTGGAATATGGGCCCATGCTTCACTTCCAAAATACGAAAGTGACTTACATCTGGTTTAATGGAACTCCAAGCTTCTTCTGGAGTGATATTCTTTAGAACCTTAGTAGGAGTGCGATTTATTATATAATTTGCACAATTAATTGCTTCG
Source organism: Pinus taeda (assembly GCA_000404065.3). Classification (NCBI taxonomy): domain Eukaryota; kingdom Viridiplantae; phylum Streptophyta; class Pinopsida; order Pinales; family Pinaceae; genus Pinus; species Pinus taeda. The sequence goes on along the minus strand of APFE031438822.1, from coordinate 1,341 downwards.
GCCCAAAAACTAAGACTGAGTCCTTTAGATTGCAGCATACAATTAGCCATTTCCTTTAAGGTGCGATTTTTCCTTTCAGCTACACCATTTTGTTGTGGAGTGTATGGAACAGTGTGTTGCATTTGAATTCCATTTTCGGTGCAAAAGTTGATGAATGTGTTTTTAACATATTCTCCACCATTATCAGTTCTTAGCTTAAGAATTTGATGTCCAGATTGTTTTCCAACAAAGGCTTTGAAGGCCAAAAATGTGTTAAATACTTCGCTCTTGAGTTTTAAGAAGAGTATACCCAAGTGCGTCTGGAGAAATCATCAATGAAAGTTAAGAAATACTTGCAGCCATAGAATGAAGCAACAGGAAGAGGACCACATAAATCACTGTGCACAAGCTGTAAAAGGGGCTGAGGCGTGCCAAGAGGCACGTTTTTCAAAACTGTCCCGATGATGTTTTCCGAGTACACATCCGGAACAAACACCATCTCTGCAAGATACCATAGGAAGACCTGTCACGATATTTTCTTTACATAGATGCTGAAGGGAGCGATAGTTTAGTGACCAAATCGCTCATGCCAAAGTTTGCTCACTTCATCATTATGAGCAACAAATACTGAGGGAAGATTTGATGACCCAAAGTTGTGAAACTTATACAACCTTGTGGAATCATCAGCAATACCAGTAGCTAGAATCTGTTTAGGATCTCTTAGATCCTTGATTACAACATCATGAGGTGAAAATTCAACAATTTTACCTTCACCTGAATGAGTTATCTGATATACAGATAGAAGGTTGCTGGATAAGGTTGGAACACATAATACATCATTAAACTGACCATTGTCTAGATGAACAGTTCCAGTCCCTACAACATTAAGAGATCTATCATCACCAACATATATATTTTTGGTGTTACAATCATTTAAAGAAGAAAACATGGCTTTGTTTTTGGCCATGTGATAAGATGCTCCAGAATCAATGAGCCACTCATGAGAATGAGAAGAAGAAGATACATTTAATGCATAACCAGACTGAGATGATTGACAACGACATGCAGAAAGTGCCATTCCTGAAGATGAAGTTGAAGTTGAAGTAAAAGAATGCTCCACATGGATGTTATGTTTCTTCATTGCGGCTTCCAAGGCTTCCATCTTCTTAAAGCATTTAGATTCTAAGTGGCCATCTCGATTACAAAAGTTACAATGTCTATCAGTCTTCTTCCATTTGTTTATTGGTCTTGTCATTTTGCTGAAATGATCTTTCATTTTGAGACTGAGTTTGCTTAGGACCCTTGTTTGGTTTAGGACCATTCTTTTTAGGATATCACTTCTTAGGATTCTTTAAATTTGGT
>APFE031438818.1:0-13454 GCA_000404065.3 Pinus taeda | reverse complement strand
GTGATCCAAATCTAGGGTACGATTACGAATCCCCTTGCAGTTGACCATATTCGACCTCCCTTGGGTGTTTGCCTACTCCATAAGTTAACTTGTAAGAATAACCTTGGTACCTTTGTTGATCTGGTACTTGGTGTTGATAACAGCGGCCCTGATGCATGAATCCTCTGTAATGTACTGATTTTCATCATGGGGGGCCTTTAGATCGACCTGGACAAAACCCTTCTTGTCGTTAAGATCGGGTCCCTTCAAAACCCCAACCCTCTTCTTGGCTTTGGAGATAATCCCTCGGTAGCCCCAGCCCTTGATGGCGTCATCAACCTGTGCAGTGATAGTGGCAGTGAGGTCATCCTTAGAGGTGAACAGGTTTGAAGCGGTGCCCAATCTAGACCTGGGCTTGACCTTCAGTAGGGGCGAGGAAGCAAGGGACCGGAACTAGCAGAGAGGAGAGGCGAGTTACATTCTGGATCCGATGGCGAGGCGGGCTGCGGGAGGAGAAGTGGGTGGCCATGGAACGATTTGCAGATTTGGTGTCGAGGCGCTTCGGCCGAGTGGTGTAGTAGTTGTGTTTTCTAGAGCCATTTGTGATTGCCTTTTCCCATATGATTCAATTGGACTTGTATTAAATTCACAAAATGTCTGTATTGGAGGACAATTGAATACATAACTTTTGAATAAAATTCAACTTATCTTTGTTAAATTTTTTGAATAAGACCAATATAGATTGATCTTAACGATAGATCTAGCAAGTGCCTAAAGCAATCAAATCTCTTGTTGCTTGAAAAATCAGTGGTTAATATGGATATGTGTGTGTGTGTGTGTGTGTGTGTGTGTGGATTTGTATGCCTTAACGTGTGGCTTGATTAAAGTGACTTAGGGGCATCCAAGACATCAAAATCACCAAAGATAACACCTCACCTAAGCCATGCTAGCCCTTAGCATGCCTGCATTTTTTCCCACTGGGTTTCCAACCATTGACCTTTTCACCCTGGAGTGCCTTAACAAAACACCATGCCATCGTATATCCTACGCCCATATATATATTAAGTTATATAATATATATATATATTATATATATCCATCCTATGTTAGACTATTATTATTATTATTATTACAACACAACATAAAACTTCTATGTCTAGAATTGAATTACGTGTACATCTTCCTCTTATTAAGATCCATTTTTATTGAAAAGTAATGCATTTTTTTCAATTAATTCTTCTCTTTGACCATTGGAATATTTTACTCTAGTCAACCTTTTTTTTCTAAATCTTTCTATTTGTAAATACATATAGAAGAATTATACATCTTCTTCATATTTGAAAGTGAAAAATATAAATGAATTACTTTATCTCTTTAAAGTTGATATAAAATTATGTAAGTTAATAAGGATATCCAATTCTTTTATTTATGGCTGAAAGTGAGAAGAAATATTTTTCCCACTATCCTACATATTAGTTGTAATATCAATAATAAAACAAACAAGGAATGTGAGAATGAGATTATTGATGTTTTAGAATTCAAGTCAAATTTGTATATTTTTTTTTATTTTATAATTAGAACATATATTGTTTAGAAACTACACTGTTTTCTTTAGTTGTAATATCAATAATAAGACAAACAAGGAATGCGAGAATGAGATTATCGATTGTTTAAAATTCAAGCCAAATTTGTATATTTTTTAATTTTATTTTTAGAACCTACACTGTTTTTTTTTTTTAATGAATATTTTATTTTAATTTTAAAAGAAACACATGTCAATTTGAGGTGGAACATGAAAGGAATTACACATATCCCTCATACTGCACTACAAAATACACATCTCGGGTAGAATTATGAAATTTTGGGAAATTTTAGGTAAATTTAAAAATATTACTTATTATTTTTTATAATTTTCTAATAAAATCATCCCAACTCAATTACATTGAGAAAACATAGAAGAAACTTGTAAAATACAATTATTTTAGTTAATTCAAATTAATTTTCAAAGTTATTTATATATATTACATATTTTGTAGTTTTAAAACAAAATTACCATTCTTTTAACCTGCTAAATAAAGTCAATCAAAAATTTTAAATTTTGTTATTTTTTTATATTATTAAAATAAGATTAAAATGTTTTGAAACATTTTGAGTAATAAAGAAGAATGAGAATATTTGTATTAATGAAAATTTGAGTTTAGCTACAAAAATTACATCATAAGGGGCTATTTCCATTAACTAGTTTACAATTTTGTCTTTTTAGAAATGTTTACTAGGTTAAAATCTATCATTTCTTTAAGATCAAAGATAATACTTTTATAGGCATATACATCACAAAAAATACATGTGAAATTGGATGACATTTACAAGCTAACTTTGTTACTATTTGAAAGGAGGATGACATTGCCAAGCCCAAATCCCCCTATCTAAGGGGAAAGAGTTACATAAACATCGGGAAAAAAATGTGTTCCATTATCGATGAAATTTATGGAGGAAGAGAATTTTTATCACTACTTATTGAGAGAATAATGAAGCTCTTCTAGTTGTGGGTGAAGACTAGAGAGTTCATGCTTATTTCTACGCATCAAGGTATGGTATGGAATCAACAAATCCATAGTTGTCTTAATACGAGAAACTAATTCAATGTTTCATAGCTAAAGGGAGATAATTTATTCTTGACTATGTGTGATATGCATCATTATCTACTTATATTCCTTGCTTGGTTATGTGTCTCCACTTGGTCACTCTATATCCTCTAATTAGATTGAGTGGGAATAGGAAAGATTCTATAGTCAAAATATAATCTCCAACCAATATTTAAGTGTTTTCTTGCGTATTTTATGTTGCTACTCACTTGGAGCCTTTCATAGGAATGATTGTTATAGAGAGAGAGTTATGAATGTCAATCATTGCTTGAGTGTTCTAGTTCCTAGAGCAAGATCATCCAATGAAAGAAGGTTTCAATTAATTAAGATTAACAATTCCACTTTTATGCTCTAAATCTTAGAAAAAGAAGCATAAGTATAGTGATAGACTATACAATCTTGAGCATGCCTTTGGGATAATGATTAATAACTTCTATCCACCTACTTTGAATCTATGGAATATGATTAATAATTCTTAGCAAAGGTTAAATAAAATAAAAATGCTTTATTATTTTCTATTTAAAATAAAATTGAAATTTATAACTTATTTTGAGGATTGGAGTGGAAATATGCGCTATGATCTGTTTCCCCAGTATCGGACTGGAGATATGCGCGCTGATCTGTTTGCCCAGGTTTGGACTGGAAATATGCCAAAAATAAACCGGATTGGACTGGAAATATGCCAAAAAGCTCAAGATTGCAGACGGGAGGAATGCAGAGGGGAGGATTTTTTTAATTTCCACGAAACTCAAGCACCATAGGCGTACTGGCCAGGTGACCTCTTCCGCAGACCATTGCGGAGGCGCAATGGTCAACAATAACATGAAGAGCGGAGCCGCAATTCTGCCGTCGCCGTAGTTGGAGGATCAGGTGGACGGAAAGAGAAGAAAAAGCCGTTATGTCCCGAGTTATCACACAAGCTATCACTAGATACGCGAATTTTCATTCGATATGCGAGTTATCACCACTTCAAATGCCATCTTGCAAAGGATACGCGAGGTATAACCACTTGCACCGTGTTTTGTCAACCGATACGCTGATTATCAGCGAAGGATAAGCGGGTTATTACGTTGATATGCCATCGTTTTCAATAGATATGCGCCCGTTTACGCGAGGTCTCTGCCGTTTATCCGACCGATTTCCCATGGATATGCCATAATCTCGGTGGAATATGCGGCAATTTCACTCGTTATGCGAGCTATAACGGCCAATATGCGAGTTATCATCAAGGGTTACGCGACTTATCAGTTAATGCGCGAATTATCAGGAAATAAAGTAATTATCAGCGATACTCTAATTATCACCACGTGTTATGCGAATTATTACGGAGGATATGCAGATCATATCCGAGTTTTCTGGGGTTTTACCGAAATTAATTTTTAGCGCAGGCCTCCGATTACCCAAGTTTGGTTCTCATCGCGTTCTGGTTCGGCCGCGGTAAAATCATTTTCGGCCACATACAGCAGGAGATCGTCCCGTTCCAGGCTTTAAAATACAATGGAGAGCATACTTCACAGTTACTGTGACTGCCAACCTGATTGCTGGTTTGGGTTTTTCGACCAGCAATTCTGGGCTCTGATGAAAATGAATTTTGTTCTGCCATGGCGGAATTTATGAATTTATGAATTTATGAATTTGGACAAGTCCTCCATGCGAGAAAGGAATTTACATCAATTTTTTTATGGAGTGGGAGCTGTTCATCTGTGAGCACTGGTCAAATATTATGGCAAACAATCCGGGAGAGTCATTCCAGATTCGAAGGTATATTGAGAATTCAAACAAAACCTAGTTATTTTTTCTTTCCTTTCGTGGGATTAAGAATTCAAGAAATGTTACAGAGCACAGGTACAGATTTAATATCTGTGTGTATCTGTTTTCGCAGGTCAAGGGATTTGAAACTCCAGCCGATCAGGTGAACAGTTGGCTGGCGTCCCTGGAGCTCTAATGTCTGCGGCAGCAGTTTCTGTAGTTTGTAAGGCAGCCGACGAGCTGGAACTTTTTTTAACATTGCTAGCGAAACAACTCGCATACCCATTATAAAATCACACGCTCTGTGTCATTGCATTTCATTTTACAGATTCCCTATTCTTTTTATTTTTGACAGCAATACCGAGAAGCACGTTTATAAAAAATTTTAAGGGAAAAGTTATAATATGAAGTCATATTTGTAACAATGTATTTTAATATTAAATAAATAGTTTTTAAATATTAATTAAAATTATTATTTTAAAAGTTTAGTATTTAATTTTTTGGAATATATTAATATTATTTTAAAGTTTTAATATTTCATTCCTAAAATAATAAATAAGTTGACTAAATTTAAATAAATTTCATTATAAATGGATCATAATATGAGAGTTTTTATATAATGATTTAATAAAAAAAAGGGTTATTTTTTATAGTTTTCATAAAAGAATGAACTCTTTAACACATCTTTTTAAGAACAACATCTCCCATATTGAACACATTTAGCCTTGCCTTTTTTGGTTTGGGTTATTCTTGTACTTGCCATTGTACCTTGGTACACTATACAATCTAGAGTGTATAGTTAATGCAATTGGAAACTTTGTGAAGGTCTTTGAAATCATGAGGTGGTGATGGTTCTCTTTCTACACTAGAATTTGTGTCTATATGAACATATTCAACCCACTCCTTCAATCAATTGACATCAAATACCATAATGAAATATGGACATAGATGTTAGATTACAAACACCTCCCATTTATGTGTTGACGCTCCCATGAATAGGGCACTTGTTTAGGGATTTCCCATATTTCGGAAAAACGTGTAATGGAGGGGATGAAAATAACTAGTATAATTAGCTCGGATGAGTGGTTCTACTACATGGTTATTATCCCCTCTCTCAACCCTCCCATCCATGAAATTCATTACCTAAAATATTTGAGGCCTTGATAGAAAAGGGAAGTAGTGGCACGTGATAGAGATATTGTGATTTTGCAGGACACCAAAGTGCCTAGTGAAAATGTTAAAGAAATCACAAACCATTGTTGGAAGGGAAGCAACTTGATGGATATGGATTCCAAAGGGAGAGACAAAGTGCTAACCATCATTTGGAATCCATTGCGCACAAACTAATTAATGGAGCCCTAGTTATCAAACTACTAAAGAGCAGGAGATTGGAACTCTTGGTGTCTAGAGTCCAAAGATTGCAATTAAGTTTAGCATATGTAGTTACATTACACTCCCGATGGACCAGAATAAACCAATGGGTATGTTTGCAAATTGGGGAAGCCAAATGAATGTGATAGATTTATAAATGTAAATATCTACATTGTCACCAAGGAGTTCGATAATATGGACTAGCTATCCAATATCTTAATCAAAGATAGTAGTTCCCTGATGGGGGTGAATAACCGAATGCATCATGAGTTTCAAACACCTCCCCATCTTAGTTCTTCATATTAATGGAAATATATTGTGTTTTAATCTTTCAATGTTTCTCGTACCATGTTCCCATGAATTTTTGGAAATCTACATGACTATGGCTCAGAGCTAACATTTTTGGAAAATTTCTACTAGCTAACAATACTAGTAAGAGTGAGGCTAGAAGCATTTTACCATGTTGTGGATGTAATAATATTATGCTTGTAAAAATATGAGATTGGATATTGTAGACACTTACTTGGAAGTGAATGAATGGGAAATAATGATTAGAGATCAATAATTAGAAAAGTTGCATCTACCTTGTCTTCTATTTCTTCTCTGTGATATCATAATCCAAAAAAATAAAATATGTATAGAAAAATTACAATAAAAACAATTATATCGAATAAATATATTAATTAGATAAATTATATACCATAAAATAAGCCAAAATATAATTAAATACAAACAAAATGTAGCAAAACCATACACAAAAATCCACATAGCCTCTGCTAGTTCTTAATCTCCATCTCCACATAGTCTCCACTAGTTTTAAATAAATGTAGGTTGAAAAACCACACGACATTAACCATAAAATAATTAAAAACTAACTAATAATATTAAATCTAACTCCAAATGTATTCTCTCTTCTCCTTTTGTTAGATCTTCTCAAAAGAAATGAGAAATAAGTAATAATTTCAAGGTAGGTGTAGACAAAAGCAGTAAATCAAAAAATATGTTTTATGTAAAATAACCCTATCAAAAATTCTCACAATGTTTGAAGGAGGATCATGTACAATCCAATAGAGATTCCCTTATCTTGGAATTGAAGCCAATAAGAAACATTTGATGTAATGTACTCAATGCCTTGTAATCTATTCATTGAATTATCTTATATTGTTTTGACGATGTTCAGGTCTAGATGATGATGTCCTAAAGTGGAGATGCAAGTTTGGGTTGATGATTATTCAAGTTTATATAGTTATAGAACGTATGATTGTCTTATCAAAACATGCATAGAGCCATTACTTCTCACTTATCATACCACCCCATGGCACTATCAACTTCAATTGACCTCCCATTATATGATTGTGGCACTACCTATATAACGCAAATTCCCTAATTGTGTGCACACTCAAATAAAGCCACAAACATTTTCTCTTGTACTTATTCATGGTATTCGCTCCACTAAGTCAGGAAATGTTAGAATTCATCAAAGAAGGTGACTAAGATTGAAAATATTTGTCATTCAAAGAAGATGATGGTGGATTGAGTCAAGGAAAAATTCATTACATCGAACCCAATCAACAATGTAGGAACATGAGTTTTTGGCTAGCCACTTCTTCTAGCAATTACTTTTTAATCATTTGAATATAATTATTCATAGGATAAATGTTTATAAAGTTGTGCTTGGTCCTTTTGTGGGTGAGTGATATTGTTATGCATTGTGAGCCAACTGTATGAGGAGTTCATTTGTTCAATGACTGTAGAATCTTCTTGAAGAATATTGTATAATTATATCAAAGATTGCATGTAACACCCCACCCCACATTTACCCAACCTCCATGACGTAGTTACTAAAATGGGGTCTAACTTGTAGTGCACATGTTATTCATTTTTACAAAAAATTTGTGACCATGGTACATGTAAGTCATGGATACATAATTTGTTCATTGTTTTCATTAATTTCATAAAATTTTCATCATGAAGGCTTACTTCCCTCTCTTACTAGCTGCAACAAACACATATTATCTCATGCATTCATATAAAATAACCAAGAACAATGGAATAGACCCATAAAAAGAGCACATTGTATAATGACAATTATACCATGTATACAACCAACATTGAACTAGAATGAGACTATGACAAACCAGTCATAAAATCACACATTAAGACAAAACTTGTGCTCATATATAATCATTAAATAATAACATATGCATGAACTAAACCAAGGCAGGGACTTCCACGTACCACCTGACCATAGATTGGGTTGAACCATAATATTCTTTTGGCCAATCACCCCGATGCCATATTCCAAGCAAGAATGTGGGAGAACATGGGATAAAGAAAAACAAAAACAATAATGGAATCAAGAGGCTAAACCACCTCTACCCTCAACCATAGCTATTTCACCTCAATTGGTCTAGAAATTACTAATACCAAAAAATCTTGGATGCATTCATCTTTCTTGACCATTCCGAGAGGAATTTTCCTCTTTCCACCCATTCATCAAGAGTTCCAGGAGAAACATCATCTCCACCTTCGACCCTTGGGAATTTTACCACCACCTCAACCAGGATCCAAATTCTACCAATCATCCAAAGACTAATAAAAAATGGGAACACACTACATCATAGCTATCCAAGAAATGGAAAGGCAAGGCTGAAACCAGTGTCAATCTAATGAAATCCCATTTCAATAACAAAAAAGTGACCAAATAATCAAATGCGTGTACCAAGAATTCAAATCTCAACAAGGAAATCACGCTTACAATCTGCTATCTACATTGTTCTCCTGTTGTCGCTTCTTTTCCAACCTTCTTCTTTACATCCCACAAATTTCTTTGCTTTCTTGATTTCTTTTGTCCAAGTTGTCTCTCCCTCCAAGTCCAAGTGAGAATGCCTCTATGTCCAAGTCAATGCTAGAAGGCTCCAAGAGTAACCAAGAGTAAGAGAGAATTTTATAATGTTCTCTCTCTTCTTTTATTTCATTTTCGTTTACTTCTTGAAATTATTTCCTTTTATTTCCTTTTTCCTTTACAATGCAAATGTCAATCCCTGGCTTGATTTTTTCCTTTTATAATGACCAATTATTTACATGGAAACTTAACCCAGGGTTTTTACAAACCACTCCCCCCTGGGGGAACACTGTCCTTGATGTTCTATGAAATTTATGGCTAACAAAATATTATGCTTATGGAGCTTCATAAACATAACATGATGCATAATTTAAAGTGACAACTACTGAGAAATGGCAAACATACTTCTTATAGAGCTTTATAAGCCTACCTCGATGCAATATTTACAATGAAAAACACATATATACTTATGCACATTTGCTTCAACCAGAAAATAAACAAACTTTTTATACATCTTTACAAACACAACTTGATGCAATATTTACAATAATATACACATATATACATATGCACATTTGTTTTAATAAACTAGGTGAGATTTCTATAACTGAATTTAAAGAGGCTAGGTACACGCTATGACCAATATATCTGAGATATGTCATTGGGTAAAGCTTATAAATAATAAGAAAACAAAAGAATTGTTGAGGCCAATACTCCCAATAAATAATATGTCTCTCTCCAAGTTTAATAAATCCAAGTTTAAGATGTATTTATTTTGTTCAATCATTCATCTAGAAGTAAATTGAATTGATTTTATCACTTACATCAACATTATTTGTATTAGTTAATTTTTTCTCCCTGTAATAAGCCTCTTCTTATCACTCATTTTCTTCCCAACAAGAGTTATCACAGCCATGACAAAATTTTAATTATATTTTGGAGCATTGAGAGTAGGATTTACTGCACTTCTTGAAAGAGGATAATTATGGGGAGTAAGAAGAAGGTTGTGGGAAATTATTTGTTTGGTAAATTTCTTCTCAAAATGGTGTTATTCATGTCCCTTAAGAAAAGTTCATGGATTCTCAAGGTGTTTCTTTTCCCATGTATTTATGTTAGTTTATCTATGTGGTTTGGATAGTAATCCAACCATAGTGATCCTCCTTTAAGAGGATTGTAGTTAAAAAATTGTACAATAGTGTTAAGTATACTAAATAGTGTTATCCTTTAGTGGTATGTACAATACTATTGGCAGTATTTTTGGAGGAGAGAGATATGGTGCTCTAGGGTACACTAGTGCTCTCTTTTCCATATAGTGTCACAGATGCACAAATATAGGCTCTCCTTGTTACCTGGATAAGAAACTGATGATAGGTTTGTATTCTGCAGTGAAAAGGATAACTATATATTGGATCTATACCATGATCCCTTCAATGCATCATTTACTTGCTTACCACGACCATCTTCCTTTGGTAATGGAACTCAATTTTTGAACTGAAATTTGTCTTCAAGACTATTTCATGATAAAGAAAGCATGCATTTGTTGTCAGTTTTCCTTCAAGAATGCAAACACCACAACTGTGTCATTTTTCTTTCCTTGCTTAATATATTGCATCATTGTGTTTTATAGTTATTTAATTATTCTTCTATGCATAATAAATCTCCATCAAATAGTAGAGAAGGATGGTCTGACTGTTTTAGAGATATATAATATGAACTTATTAAAAATTCACAGGGATATTTCAATTCTCATCTTTATATTTCACATATTTAGAGAAAACTATATATTCAAATACAAACTCAACTCAAATCAAACTAAAATAGAGAATTCCAATTATGAATATGTTTCTCTCTCCACTACCTTGCAATGACATTATTTTTCTAAATTATACTTGAATTTCGTTCATAGTAGTCTAGATTTATATATTTCATTTAGAACCAAATTTAAATCACTAGAAACATATGAATATACCATTAAATATGACCTAAAGATGATTCAAATAATCTCTCCTTTAGCCTAAGCATGTGGAAGAGTAATTTTTGAGGTGTGAATTTTTATTAGAGGCATTGTTTGTTTGTTTCTTTTGGTTAGAAAAGGGTTTGCTCTTGGTTTTATGTGACTTTCAATTTATCATTTGTAGCATGTTGAGAAATGGGAAATAATACTATGTGACATTTATCTTGTAGAAATTGATGTTGAGTGAAAGGATACAAAGTTCAACCAAACTACAGTCCACTTTGGTAAAGGAAGAGGAACATATTAAAATGTTTCCTAATAATACACCATATACAAAGTTTGAATACAAGTAATATATGGCTTTTTCTTTTCTAGATATGTTCTTTTTTCTACCCAACATATCACAACAAGAAAAATATTGATATCAATTGTCGGAATTGTTTGAGGACCTCATTGAGGTCGATTTTTTTGATGTCCTACTTGATTGATACCTTATGACAATAATGCTATCAATATGAATTAATATGTTCCCGAAACAAAGAATATTCAAATTTTATAGATAAAATATAATAATAATAAAAAATCAATGCCTTTATTTGATTGTTACTTGACTCTGGTGTGGCAAGTTACAGGAAATGGGATCAGAAAAAGGATGGGGAGACAATGCAGAGCATGCCTCGGGTATGATTGCTTTGTTGTAGGAGATCCTTCGGGCCCCTGAGTCATTGACTTTGGAAATGTTTCTAGTATGGGTTCCTATGGATTTTAATTTTGTGATTCTTTCACCTCATGGTTATTTTGGGAAAGAAAATGTTTTCAAAATGCCAAACAAAACACCAGTGAATAGGTAAATAATTTTCTTAGAATTATAATGTTCATTACATGATATCCTCTATTTAATGTTTGAATGTATTTTTATTGTTTCCTTTCAATTTGCTTTGTCTTTTAACTATGAAATTGAAAATATATGGTATCATGTCCATTAAACAACATCCAAATATTGAAAATGAAATTAATATTGCACAATATTGATTGAAATCCTTTTAGCACTTTTTTGTTAAAATGTTTTCATGATTATTCAAAAAGTTTAATTTCATGTTGGTATTTGAGCATACGTTGTTTATATACTTTCCCTAGTGCATGCATTAGAGAATTAAATGTTGTTGCCAATAAAATGACAATGATTAGACATCACACCTTGGATTATTTATTTTCACAAGTGTTGACGGTGTTGAACCCACCAAAATGTTAGGGGATCTGCCTGGTTAGAAGTCCCAACTAGACCTCTGACTGTTTGGAGTAGGAGTCCTATCAGTGGGTAGTAAATCTATGCCTTGATTCTGATAGCAGGCAGAGGTAAGCATGATATGTTTGTCGGAAGCAAGTGTGTGACCTTGCAACGAGTTAAGAGAGATGCATGGGGAGGTTCTAACAAACAAAGGGGGAAAGAAAATGTATCCCTTAGAATCCTATAATAATACACAGCCTGAAAGGAACACACAAGAAGAAAGACATCATGGGTTGGAAGCAGAATAGTCAACAATCCGGGATGACGAGTTAAACCAACAAGATTCATACAATCATATACAAAGTAGTTCATACATGAATGCGTAAGTTAAATAACATAAATTTCTAAAGAAACCAGAATAATCTATCTATAATAACAACATATGCATGAAAACATGTTGGATATGTTATATTATATAAAGTGAAAGTTCCATCCATACATACAACCATGAAAACCTCCAGCTCCAATAATGGAACATTACAGTCAACACCACCTGCTCCTACGAAGAGATGCACTTGCTCTGCACTATGGAGAAGCCAAGGCTTGTCACAGTCCTCTCCAAGCCCTCTTTAAGAAGTGCCTAGCAACAACTTGGCTCCCAAAAGCCCATTCTATGAGTTATGATGTTCTATATATAGTAAAGGGTGGGGTGACCCTTGATATTCCCCTTTGTGACTCTTGGACTACCCTAATGACTTTTCAAATTCATTACATATAACTATTTACATTAAATAATGATTGTTTTGATTCCACTAATGACACTTAGAATTTCACTTTACATTACACTTGATTACAACGAGTATGACCCATAGTAGTGATGTGGCCAAGACAACTCATGACACAACTCGACATGACACTGCTGACATGTGCTCACTGACTATGGTGTCCATGTCAAGCTATTGTGCTACTGAGTGATAGATGTATTCTTGGGCGTGCTTCATCTTCACCTCCACATAGCATCGTGTTGTGGGGTCTCCAATGGTCTTGGTATTGCAAGATGGTTTTGTGCATGTACTCCTTTTTCTTGTTGTTCGATGTGCTTTGTACATCCGTCTAACTACAAGCAAGTCTTCTAGCATGCGATCCTTTTTCATCCTATTCGTCGTCTCACCATGTTCCATCAATGTACATGTTCTTGCAATTCACTCATCACGGGACATAAAATCCAAAAATATCCTAGAATAGCATGATGCATCATCTTTCGTGATTAGGTCCAGGTGACCAAGAGGGAGGATAAAACACTAAAATTGTGCAGAGCACAACTCAGGCTAGGATGAGGAATTCGAGAGCTCAGTCTACACTATTGGGAAAACCTGTGCGATGATCATTGGGAGGCAGAATCGGGTAGTGACAGTCACTAGTGTTGATTGCGAGATGAGACCTTGAAAGGGACAACTTCTACGTAGTTTTAAGAGGGAGGATAGAGCAGGGATGCAAAGGGGTTGTTAGGAAGATCTGCACAGTTTCCAAGGGGAAGATAGAGCAAGGCTAATAGTAATTACTACACAATTTCTGAAAGGAAGATAGAATAGGCCCGTAAAGGGACTTTTGGTCAATTCTGTACAATTCCTAGGAAGAAGACAAGGTAGAGTGCAAGGGAACTACTGTGTAGTTTTCAAGAGG
>APFE031438811.1:0-16271 GCA_000404065.3 Pinus taeda | reverse complement strand
GATTCTATTGCATAGAATGATATTAAAACATCCTTCCATTTTAAGATTCTTTAATCTACTTTCTTACTCTTAGATTCTATATTCGATACATTATACCCCTGTGTTTAGGGCAAAAATTGGCTTCTTAAAAATTAAAATAACAGTGAAGAGGTCAGTTGAAAGACAGTAACAGTAGCCATCTATGACAGTCTATGGGGATGGAATGTAACATCCACGGGTCTTTAAATCACTAGCTAAGACATCCTCTACCCCATATTGAGATCATATCTATAATACAGACCCTGTTACTCTGCTGCATGCCAGTTTTGATAGCTTATCTGTAATAGTATTGTGCTTGATGGATTCTAACCCCGTCTTTAAATCACTAGCTAGCTGTAGACCACCATCTAAACTGATATTTCTCGTTTTTCTTCAGCTTGTTAACTGACTCATCTATACAGGTTGATTAGGTTTTAGTTAGTTCAGTTATCAATGCTAGTTGAGGTCGATTATGGGCTTTGACTTCAATGTTAGCATCACTGTGTTTGTGCCATTCTAATTATTTTTCTTTTTCTACTTTTTATTGGCTTCGACTGCAATTGCTTTGAAGTTGACCTTACTATCTTTGACAATCATTGAAATTTTTTGACCACAACGATGTTGCTCACATCCGTTATAATTTATCATTCTCAACAATGAAGATAATGAGTTTTGTGTGAGATGGGATTAAGGGCTAGATTTGTTACAATTGATGGCTTTCTAAGTCGGGCCACCCACCCTCGGACCTCAACCACCCCTTAGTAGTGGTGGATATTTAATATGATCTATTCTACTATTTTATAGCAGCGAATGAATGCTCCTTCTTATAATTATATTTGGATTAAGAGAAGATATGGATGATAATCTGGAGTTTCTTACTCTTAGATTCTATATTCGATCCATTATACCCCTGTGTTTAGGGCAAAAATTGGCTTCTTAAAAATTAAAATAACAGTGAAGAGCTCAGTTGAAAGACAGTAACAGTAGCCATCTATGACAGTTTATGGGGATGGAATGTAACATCCAAGGGTATTTAAATCACTAGCTAAGACATCATCTACACCATATTGAGATCATATCTATAATACAGACCCTGCTGCTCTGCTGCATGCCAGTTTTGATAGCTTATCTGTAATAGTATTGTGCTTGATGGATTCTAACCTCGTCTTTAAATCACTAGCTAGCTGTATTACATGCTTTGGCTTGGATTTTAGGGTTTCTTCGACTACATTCCAAATTATTGGGTTTTGGCTATAAGTTTGAGATGTAGCTATTTTTTCTGCAGAAAACATCGTAACTCTTCCATTGCTTAAAACACAAAAGTTACAGTTTATATCCAGGGAAAAAATTAGCTTCTTAAAAATTAAAATAACAGTGAAGAGCTCAGTTGAAAGACAGTAACAGTAGCGGTCTATGACAGTCTATGGGGATGGAATGTAACATCCTGGGGTCTTTAAATCACTAGCTAAGACATCCTCTACCCCATATGTCTTATTGCTTGTTGAACTGCTATTTCGGACGCCCATTGGCACAGGATATTCGCCTCTCTAAGGTTTAAATCCTCCTAGAGACATGTTCCTTCCCTCCACCCCGGTGCCATTTCAAGCAGTCGGTCCCAAGTGCAGTTCCTGTGTGACTTTTTCGGAATAGAAACTTCTCCTACAATAATATCTTCTGTGGATGCTTCTTTCTGCATGCTTTGCATTTTCTGGTCATTTATGTCCACTGGCTTACTCACTTCTCTGGCTTCTCTACCCGAATCTAGCTAGTCAAATTCTTCTAAATCAAGCCTTACTGGATTGAAGCAAAGAAGAGCTAGCTAGTCAAATTCTTCTAAATCAAGCCTTACTGGATTGAAGCAAAGAAGAGTGGCACTGGCTCCAGAATCAGCTTACTAGCAGATCCCATCTAAAACTTCCTTTTTAGCAATCGACAAATACAAAATTAATCTAGACAATGAAATCACTGAGAATTGGCTTGTTGCAATTAATCCTTGCCAAATTCAGGGCAAATTTGACTGAGAAATATCCGTGGAAAAGCACCAAAAGCCTAAAACAGATAGACTATGGCACTGAATTCTATGGTTCTTTTATGCAAGAGGGTTTATAAAAATCAAATAATAACCTGCAACAGTAGCTCTAACTCATAATTGGAAAATTTTCATAAAAATGATTCAATTTCATTGAATTTCACTTTAATTAACATTATTTAACTGAAACTCAAGGATAAATTAGAAATAAATTAATCTAGATAAACACAAATTCGTCCACACACGTGTATTTTATATGCACATGTACAGGGATGGAATTTGTAAATTGTTTGTAGTTGTAGTAGTTGGTCATTTATTTGGTTGTAAGATCGAGCAATGTTCATCATGCCTAATCTTCTTACAGTGCATGAAGTTTGACCTTCATTTCTTCAGCTTGTTATCTGACTCGTCTATACAAGTTGATTAGGTTTTAGTTAGTTCAGTTATCATTGCTAGTTGAGGTCAGTAGTGGTGGATATTTAATATGATCTATTCTACTGTTTTATAGTAGTGAACGAATGCTCCTTCTTATAATTATATTTGGATTAAGAGAAGATATGGATGATAATCTGTAGTTTGTCCTAGGTAAGGATTCTATTGAATAGAATGATATTAAAACATCCTTCCATTTTAAGATTCTTTAATCTACTTTCTTACTCTTAGATTCTATATTCGATCCATTATACCCCTGTGTTTAGGGCAAAAATTGGCTTCTTAAAAATTAAAATAACAGTGAAGAGCTCAGTTGAAAGACAGTAACAGTAGCCATCTATGACAGTCTATGGGGATGGAATGTAACATCCAGGGGTCTTTAAATCACTAGCTAAGACATCCTCTACCCCATATTGAGATCATATCTATAATACAGACCCTGCTGCTCTAGTGCATGCCAGCTTTGATAGCTTATCTGTAATAGTATTGTGCTTGATGGATTCTAACCTCGTCTTTAAATCACTAGCTAGTTGTAGACCACCATCTAAACTGATATTTCTCGGTATTCTTCAGCTTGTTAACTGACTCGTCTATACAGGTTGATTAGGTTTTAGTTAGTTTAGCTATCAATGCTAGTTGAGGTCGATTATGGGCTTTGACTTCAATGTCAGCATCACTGTGTTTGTGCCATTCTAATTATTCTTCTTTTTCTACTTTTTATTGGCTTCGACTACGATTGCTTTGAAGTTGACCTTGCTATCTTTGACAATCATTGAAATTTTTTGACCACAACGATGTTCCTCACATCCGTTATAATTTATCATTCTCAACAATGAAGATAACGAGTTTTGTGTTGGATTGGATTAAGGGCTAGATTTGTTACAATTGATGGCTTTCTAAGTCGGGCCACCTACCCTCGGACCTCAACTACCCCTTAGTAGTGCTGGATATTTAATATGATCTATTCTACTGTTTTATAGCAGTGAATAAATGCTCCTTCTTATAATTATATTTGGATTAAGAGAAGATATGGATGATAATCTGTAGTTTCTTACTCTTAGATTCTATATTCGATCCATTATACCCCTCTGTTTAGGGCAAAAATTGGCTTCTTAAAAATTAAAATAACAGTGAAGAGCTCAGTTGAAAGACAGTAACAGTAGCCATCTATGACAGTCTATGGGGATGGAATGTAACATCCAGGGGTCTTTAAATCACTAGCAAAGACATCCTCTACCCCATATTGAGATCATATTTATAATACAGACCCTGCTGCTCTGCTGCATGCCAGTTTTCATAGCTTATCTGTAATATTATTGTGCTTGATGGATTCTAACCCCGTCTTTAAATCACTAGCTAGCTATAGACCACCATCTAAATTGATATTTCTCGGTTCCATAGATCTATTAATCCAAGGAATACTCAACTTTGAACCTCAATAAGTGCTTATATCACTTAATCTAGCCTCCTGAGCAATTGTCATCACTATGGACAAAGCCTTCACTTCTGATTTGTCTGTTTGTCTTCTGAAGACAAACTCAAAAGCCGTCTTTAAATCACTAGCTAGCTGTAGACCACCATCTAAACTGATATTTCTCAGTTCCATAGATCTATTAATCCAAGGAATACTCAACTTTGAACCTCAATAAGTGCTTATATCACTTAATCTAGCCTCCTGAGCAATTGTCATCACTATGGACAAAGCCTTCACTTCTGAGTTGTTTGTTTGTCTTCTGAAGCCAATCTCAAAAGATATCTGATATGAATCTAATACGATTACGAGGTTTTTAGACTTTCACTAGGATTATGTTGAGCTCCTCCACTAAAGAAGCCACTGGGATTTGTTTCATCTATGTCACCCTTTCCTGCCACACTCTGTTTCTTTAAGTTTCATGCTGAGTCGATTATTATCCTGGCACAAAATGAAGCAAAGAAGAGCGGCACTGGCTCTAGAATCAGCTTACTAGCTTATTCATACGGCCCTACACTGCAACTGATGCCCTCGTATGCACTTGTTAATGGCATGTTCCTACGTTATTAATTTGTAGTTTTGTTGTATTTTTGCTTTCTGTCTGAAGACCAGTATATCTTCCACACTTGATTTTTGAGCTTATGTATTTACAACAATAGGTTGTTATTCTGATCCCAAAAATGCTTAAATCCGGATCTTAGAATTGAATTTTTTTATCGCTTAATCAATGTTCAATGGAGAAATCAAGTTTCGATCTCACTTATTTCCCTGCAGTCCTAAGATATTGTTTTAAGTCATTTCCTTCTTCTGTCTTTGCTTTTCGTGAAGTACTTCTTTTCCTGCAAAATAGACACCTACCACAAACATCAATAGAAGCTCAACTATTCCTGTCACAAAACCACTTAAGCTCAATTTTGTGGCTCACTCAATGAGCTTAGTAGTTTCAAAACCTAAAATTATAGAAAAATTATTTTTCTACTTTTTATTGGCTTCGACTGCCATTGCTTTGAAGTTGACCTATTAATCCAAGGAGTACTCAACTTTGAACCTTAATAAGTGCTTATATCGCTTAATCTAGCCTCCTGAGCAATTGTCATCACTATGGACAAAGCCTTCACTTCTGAGTTGTTTTTTTGTCTTCTGAAGCCAAAATCAAAAGATATCTGATAGGAATCTGATACGATTACCTGCCACACTCTATTTCTTAAGTTTCATGCTCAGTCCATTATTGTCCTGACACAAAATGCAGTACAATAATATCTTCTGTGGATGCTTCTTTCTGCATGCTTTACATTTTCTGGTCATTTATGTCCACTGGCTTACTCACTTCTCTGGCTTCTCTACCCGAACCTAGCTAGTCAAACTCTTCTAAATCAAGCCTTACTGGATTGAAGCAAAGAAGAGCGGCACTGGCTCCAGAATCAGCTTACTAGCGGATTCCATCTGAAACTTCTTTTTTAGCAATCGACAAATACAAAATTAATCTAGACAATGAAATCACCGAGAATTGGCTTGTTGCAATTAATCCTTACCAAATTCAGGGCAAATTTGACTGAGAAATATGCGTGGAAAAGCACCAAAAACCTAAAACAGATAGACTATGGCACTGAATTCTATGGTTCTTTTATGCAAGAGGGTTTATAAAAGTCAAATAATAACCTGCAAAAGTATCTCTAATTCATAATTGGCAAATTTTCATAAAAATGATTCAATTTCATCGAATTTCACTTTAATTAACTTTATTTAACTGAAACTCAAGGATAAATTAGAAATAAATTAATCTAGATAAACATAAATTCGTCCACACACATGTATTTGTATATGCACATGTACAGGGATGGAATTTGTAAATTGTTTGTAGTTGTAGTAGTTGATTATTTATTTGGTTGTAAGATCGAGTAATCTTCATCATGCCTAATCTTCTTACAGTGCATGAAGTTTGACCTTCATTTCTTCAGCTTGTGAACTGACTAGTCTACAGGTTGATTAGGTTTTAGTTAGTTCAGTTATCAATGCTAGTTGAGGTCGATTATGGGCTTTGACTTCAATGTCAGCATCACTGTGTTTGTGCCATTCTAATTATTCTTCTCTTTCTACTTTCATCCATTATAATTTATCATTCTCAACAATGAAGATAACGAGTTTTGTGTTAGATGGGATTAAGGGATAGATTTGTTACAATTGATGGCTTTCTAAGTCGGGCCACCTACCCTCGGACCTCAACCACCCCTAGTAGTGGTGGATATTTAATATGATCTATTCTACTATTTTATAGCAGTGAATGAATGCTCCTTCTTATAATTATATTTGGATTAAGAGAAGATATGGATGATTTGTGATATTGTCTCGTCTTGGATATTATGATTCAACTTTCATATTGATAACTGTAATCTTGGTAATTTTCTCTCTTAACAAAATTCAGTCAGAGGCTAAATGGTGTGCTAATGAATGAGTCTTATCTGTTCTGCTATTCCCTCCAATTTACAATCACTGTTGACTTTGTGCGAAGTTGAGTTCGAATAGATGGAATAAAGCAATGCGCTTATATACACTATTATGAAATGGTTGAATTTATTCCCCTCATTGGTGTTTTGATGCCTTAAATTTACTGCTTTATCTCACTGATTAATTTTACGCTGTATCTGACTGCTGAGTAGAACGATATACAATTACAACCACTGGTCCTAACGTACAACAGGTTCTTTTTGGTCTTTGGCAGTGGCATTTTGAGCTCTGATATCAAAACCCTCTGAGCAGTTAAGTAGACATTTGCAGTTCCAAAGGTACACACAATGATTCTCTGTTCTATATGCATTTGCATTGTCCAATTTGCTTTGTGACCAGTAATTGCATTGCATGACTAAACATAATATTCTCTGTTCTATATGCATTTGCATTGTTCAACTTGATTTGTGACCAGTAATTACATTGCATGACTAAACATAATATTGCATCGAACATTTAGTCATCATCATGTATGCTATGTCTGAGGAAGACAAATTGCAATTAGTCTTGCAAAAGCATCACTTATGTCGTGTGGACAATTTCTCATATCTAATTTGAGACTGTTTATTCGATAGTTTAGAACTTTTGCTAGATTTCCGATACACATCAGTAGAGCTAAGAAGAGGAACAATAGAGTATTTTAGACGCTGTCTCGAAAAACAAGATGGAGAAGCAATTTTGTCTTATGAACATGAACTGCATGAAGTGTCACTTCAAGAAATGCATAACATTAGCAATCGTGAAATCTATTTAGACAAAATGGCTAGATCTGCCTCAAACAATATACCCTTAGGATTTAGAGGTCTATGGGGAGATATTTTCTGTATCCATTGGCTCTCAAATTGGCTGAAGATTCCAATTAGAGTTTGGTCCAAAACAAAGATGAGGATTTATTTGCACTTCAATTCAAGTCTTATGGCAAATACTCTCAACATATTATTCCATGACGAGGATCCTCTGAATGGGCACTTCGAACCTTTGGTTCGTACGCAGCCTACAATTGGTTGTACCTTCCAACAACAAACCAACGTCTCATATGAACAAGATGCTATAATGTTTCATTCAGCGCATTCCTCAAAGAACAATACTGAAGCACAACCTGAAACAAAATGTCAATATGTTGAAACTAAATTAAAACCATCTTGTCACTTAAACAAGCACAACAAAAGTGTATCTTTGCATGTGCTTAAGGACATTGCTCACAAGGATTTGAAAAGACAAAAAATAGGCATTGACTATAACAAAATTGCAATGAAACAACAAGAAGATGTTAGTCAGGCACTGAGATTTTAGTCACTTAGAAGCATGTCTACTATGTCCGAGGAGCACAAGTTGCAATTACTCTTGCAAAAACATCACTTATTTCGTGTGAAAAATTTCGCATATCTAATTGGAGACTGTTTATTCGATAGTTTAGAACTTTTGCTACATTTTCAATACACATCAGTAGAGCTAAGGAAAGGAACAATAGAGTATTTTAGAGATTGTCTTGAAAAACAAGATAGAGAGGCAATTTTGTCTTACGAACATGAACTGCATGAAGAGTCACTAAAAGATATGCATAACATTAGCAACCGGGAAATCTATTTAGACAAAATGGCCAGATCTACCTCAAACAATATACCCTTAGGATCCAGAGGTTTACGGGGAGATATTTTCTGTATCCATTGGCTCTCAAATTGGCTGAAAATTCCAATTAGGGTTTGGTCCAAAACACAGATGAGACCTTATTTGCACTTCAATTCGAGTCTTAAAACAAATACTTACGACATATTATTCCACGATGAGGATCCTTTGAATGGGCACTTCGAACCTCTCATTCATAAGCAATCAACAATGCATTCTAGCTTCCAATAAGAAACAAGCAACTCATATGAACAAATGAACTTATGTAGTAAACAAGATAACATGGAAACATGTCTTCTTCCAAGTAAAGAAGATACAAGTGAAATAAAGACATCTTTAGCCAACGCTAAAACATCTGCTCTAACAACTGCATCAAATACTGAGGACGTTGCATCAAATACTGAGGAGGTTGTAATGTTTCATTCATCGCATTCTGCAAATAACAACACTGAAATACAATCTGAAACAAAATGTCAATTTGATCAAACTAGATTAAAACCATCTTGTCATTTAAACAAGCACAAGAGAGGTTTATCTTTGCATGTGCTTAAGGACATTGCTCAGAAAAATGTGAAAAGGCAAAAAATAGGCTTTCAATATAACAAAATTACAATGAAACAAGAAGTAGTTCTAGAGAACACAGAAGATGCCAGTGGGACACTGAGATTCCGATCACTGAGAAACTTGGAAAAACATATTAGAACCAATGCACAAACAGAAATGGTAACTTCTCGTCCATTAGGCAAACAGACAAAAGTTCTAGAAAACAGAGCAGATGTTAGTGAGACACTGAGATTTCAATCACTTAGAAACTTGAAAAAACATATTAGAAACAACGCACAAACATAAATGATAACTTCTCGTCCATTAGGCAAAGAGACAAAAGTTCTAGAAAACACAAAACATGTTAGCGAGACACTAACGTTTCAACCACTTAGAAACTTGTAAAAACATATTAGGCCCAACCCGCAAATAGAAACTGTAAACTCTTGTCCATTAGGCAAACAGAGGAAACGTTTATCTTTGCGTTTGCTTAAAGGCATTATACGGGAAAAATTGAAAACACATAAGACAAGACTCGCATTCAACACAACAACAATGAAACAAGAAATAGTCATAGAACACGTGGACTACAAACCATTTGTAACAAGATCAAAGGAGCTTTCAACACAATCAAAGAAATCAGGAAAATCTAGCCTATCGGTTTAGTCAAGATCAACAAACAAATTAACACAATTATCGAAGTTTGATGAAATATATCAAAGACAAATAAGTGACACACCTATTTTCAATTGTTCATCATGTGAAAGAACCTTTTTTCAAAAGAGACATTTGCTTGTTGCAGCAAGGAAATCAAACAAGACAAAATAAGATTAGGAAACTATCAACTAGTTTCGAGGATGTTAAATCTCGTGTTCAAGATGGCTACATTTGTAAACACTGCAAAAAAGCAATTGAACATGGAACAATTGCTAAATATGCAGTTCCTG
Source organism: Pinus taeda (assembly GCA_000404065.3). Taxonomy (NCBI): domain Eukaryota; kingdom Viridiplantae; phylum Streptophyta; class Pinopsida; order Pinales; family Pinaceae; genus Pinus; species Pinus taeda. The sequence continues at coordinate 6,700 of APFE031438811.1, read as the reverse complement.
AACAAATAAGAAGAAACAATGCCACTAGAACACTCACACAACTCACTGAACTGGAAGAAAGACTAGTTGCATTAAGATTGCCCTTCTTGCAAATAAAAGAAATGGGCCATCGACATAAGAAGCCGCAACTAGGCTTAACTGGAGGAGTTATCAATGTCCCCACAAATATTTGTAGAATTCAATCTGCATTGCCCTGAACTATAAAAGACACTGACACAGTTGCCATTGTTCTCAAAAAGAGTTTAAGATTCAAAAGTGCATATGCATTTGGTCGAGTTAACATTCACAAAGTGATGAAAGCATTAAAACAATTATGCAAAAGAATGCTTTACAAGCTCGAGAACGCTACCATAGATGACAATTGGAAAGAGGCATTCCTACAAAATCAAGAGGCATATCAAAGTTCAAGTGAAATTGAGGATAGCGAAGACGATAACCAAGGAAACGTTGAACCAACGACAAAAACATTGGTGCATGGATTCATTGATGCACACACTGTCTATGACCTTGTTAACAGACAAATTAACATTGCACCTGCTGCCGGATACATGCCATTAGGAATCTTCAGAGATAAGTACTCAAAAGAAATGAGTTTTCCCTCGCTTTTCTATGGCAACAAATGCCCAATTGAGATCTCCAAAAACTTTATATATCAAAAGATCTGTCACTGGGAAGTGCTGCATAAAAACCACGATTTTGCTTATCATACTGCAAACTTGTTTTATAAAGCAACTCGCATTATCATAAATCAAGTCTTGAATACAATGTGGATTAGAATTAGAAAAGGGCAATTGAAAGGTAGAAAACTAGTTGCAAGAGACGTTAAGTCAAAACCAAACCTAGATCGTATTTTAAATTCTGATATTGGGTACATGGATCTAAAAACAATTCGTACCTCGCCTGACTACCACCAGCAAATACGGAACAAACTCTATGCAATGATTCGACAACTAGGGCCGCCCACTTTCTTTGTTTCCTTTAGCAGTGCCGAGCATCTTTGGGATCCTTTAATGGATGCATTGAGAGACATAAAACAGAATACTAGAAAACCAAAGACAAATGAACTTGATGAAAATGAACCTAGCTCGTTAATAAGAAACGACCCTGTTACTTGTGTACGTTACTATAGATCTAGGAGGGACGCACTACATCAATTGATATCTCATGATCACAAGTATTATGGAGAACTCAATGACCACTTCTATGTAACTGAATTCCGAAATCGGGGAAGTGAACATGAACATGGTTTACTTTGGATAAAATCTGCACCAATCTATGGTCAAAATGCAAACATTGAAGTCGAACAATTCGTTGACAATTACTTGTCAACTAATTCATTCCTACTTGCAAAGGAACTTAGAGCTCTACAACACCATTGTCACACAAAAAGTTGTAGGAAGCATGCAAAGTCTAATTGTAGATTTAATTTCCCGATACCACCCATGAAAGCAACAAAAATACTTGAGCCTCTTGAATTCGATAGTGATAGAACAAAAACACATGCAAAGCTAATCTTTGAAACAATAAACAACACAAGATACAATGAAAATGATACATTTGATAGCTTTTTGGCCAACCTTGGACTAGTACACAATGAATACATACATGCCATACATGCCATTAGACACATTATCGAAGCATTTCCAAAAATTGCGTGTACTCCTCATAGATGAGGCATCGCTTGTTGGTGCAACAACACTATATCAAATTGACAAGCGACTCCGTCAAATCTTACACACACCAACTTCATACTTTGCTAATGTTGACATCATATTCTCTGGTGATCTTTACCAGGGGAACCCAGTCAGAGATTCTCTAATCTTTGAAAACCCAAAAATCCACAAGAACACAATTCCATATGACTTTTGGCCAGAGAAAATAAAATGTTATCAATTGCACACATCAATGCGGCAAAAAGATCCATTGTTCATCGATGTACTAAATATGATGAGATTAAACACGCAAACAGATCAAGATATTGCTTATGTAAACAATAACTGTTATAGGATGGCACCTTTAAGCCCAGTTTTCCCATACATTTTCTATCGAAACAAAGATGTCCATAATCACAATGCAAAAATGCTTTCTCTGACAGAAGGAGAACAAATAACGCTACTTGCAATTGATAACTACGAGACTTCTGGATCGAGCTATTTTGCTTTTGATAAAGCAATCTCATTGCCATCAATAATCACAGTTAAAAAAAACATGTTAGTTGAACTATATGCAAGAAATTACAATACAAGTGATGGATTGGTTAATGGTGCTGAAGGGATTTTCAAATCCTATTCATCTAATAACAACGGACCTGACATTGTCTGGATAGAATTCTCAGACACAGAAATTGGAATACAACAAAGAAACAAATTTAAACAACTATACGACACAAATATATCGCCAAGTTGGACACCAATCCTGCGAATTGCAAAATCGATAGCAATGTCTCATAACAAATTACAAATTACAATTCGGAAACAATTTCCAATCCAATTAGCCTGTGCACGAACAATACACTGAACACAAGGGTTGACATTAGATCAACTTGGATTTGACCCAACTGGTGTCACAAAACATGGTCTAGTCTACACTGCATTATCACGTGTTAGAACTATCGGGTCACTATACTTGATTAACAAACTGACACAACAAAACTTCCATATCAAAAACAAGATAATCAATGAAATGGCACGGCTAGAAAAAATTGCTGCATGGAAACTAGAATTCGCAAAGAAGAAATCTGATAACAAGGATTTTTTGTCAATTGCAAGTCTAAACACACGTAGTCTACGTGCACACCTTACTGACGTGATTCACCACAATGACTTAATGGACAATATGATCCTTTGTTTTCAAGAAACTCATCTCTACATTCCGCCAGTAGACAAAGAATTCTTATCATTCAATTTCGCCATTGCACATTCGACACATGGAATTCTTACTTGCATAAACAAGAAAATACCTATTAAGGCAATAAAGACATTTTGCAAAAACAAAATAGATCTTACCCTAATTGACATGTACTTTCAGCAGCCGATTTGCTTAATGAACATTTATGCAGCACCATTTGAACAAGTATCCACGATAATGCAAATAATAAAGGAAGCAAAATCGCAAACTACATATACTGATTGTGTTTTTTTAGTTATTGGTGATCTCAACATTGACATCAAACAACCAACAGCTCGCAGCAAAAACTTCGTACAATTTATGGAAATGGAAAACTTACAAGAAATAACAAGCAAACTATCTCCGCAATGGAAAACAATAATAGACCATATCTGGACAACTTTGCCTATAAAACAGTGTGAAATAAATGTAACATGGGCATATTGGTCTGATCATGGCATACTCTATGCACTACTACAACTCTAACGATCCTTTCCTCTGCAATCTGTTAAACATGCCATAAAACAAAATCTATGTTTTCCACTTTTTTGCACTTTTGGCCTTCTCACTGCAATATCAATGTACCATTGGTATACAAGTTTCTGTACAATTTGCTATATTTCCCACTTTTTGCACTCTTGGTTTACCCACAGCAAATTTTTTTGCACTTTTGGCTTCCTCACGGCAAAATCAATCTAGCATTGGTATACAAGTTTCTCTACAATTTGCTATGTTTTCCACCTTTTTGCACTCTTGCTTTTCTCACTGCAAAATCAATGTACCACTGGTACACAAGTTTCTCTACAATTTGCTAAACTTCATATCCGACTGAAAATCTATGTCTTGCAGCTACCTTGCAACACTCTGCACAAACTAATCAAGGTAACAACACAGAGAATAGTATTATGCACAGATCTAGAATTACATCGAACACACTTTGCTTATAAACCTAATAGCTTGTACTCATATGTGTACAGGTAACTACCATGAAAAGACAACACGAAGACACTACTGCTCCAGGGACTGCTCCAGAAGATTGCGCTCTCCCAGAAACTTCCAACATCTCAGAAACTGAGAAAAAGTAACTAAATAACCTTTAAATCTTTCCTTACAAGTTTCATAATACAAAGATTATGTTAATTCGGATTCTTTTTAATATTGTAGAAAGTTTCATAATACAAAGATTATGTTAATTCAGATTCTTTTTAATATTGTTCTATAGGCATTATGCTAATTCAGATTCTTTTTAATATTGTTCTACAGGCAAAAACGTGAAAAGCAATCTGAACTAAGCTCCAGCCATGATTTATGCGCTCCAATTACAATACAGGATCTGAAAAGCCTCAAACTGGGAAGAATCTTTCACGGGGACGTTCTTGTCATTTATAAGACAATTTTTGATCAAATACACGGCATCCAATTGTTACGTGCTGACCTAGTGGATAACAAAGGCAATATGGCAATCACATTCAATGTGCCACATAATCTCATTCCTACTGCCGAGGAGAAACTTGTAGTCGGCCAAGGAATCTGTATAAAAGATTTTAAAGTGTCTCCGAAAATAGTTTATGACCATGGAGACTGCAGCTGCATATTAGTGTTACATGACAAAAGTATCATAGAAACTATCACAGCCGTGTGTACGCAATACACATTTGTACCGACAACCACTATTAGCCAACTGACAAACACAACTGGATTTGCAATCGGTACAGTAGCTGGTCTTGTAACATCAGCTAAAGAAATAGGTGGCCAGTATGTCCTAAATATCAACGATGGCCAATCTCAAAAAAACACAGCTACAGTATATACAAACTCAACCATTTATACTTTTTACATTTACTTAGAAGCAATTGCATTAGTGTTAACTCTTGGTACATTTTGCAATGCAGGTTTATCTTTTCATTGCATTAGTGTTAACCCTTGGTACATTTTACAATGAAGGTTTATCTTTTCAGTACATTTAAGCCAATTTTCAAATTAATACAAAAACAAATTTCAAAACAAGAAGCACCAATGGTGTTGTTTCGGAATCTTGTCAGAAGACCCTACGCATCTCTACGCACATGCAAATCCACTTTCATAACAGCGGTCAATTCGAACAGAGTACTGGCAGACCTCAGCAAACTAGCTATGTCAACAACAAAGGTTGTTTCCTAGTCCGCAAAATATAATTTCTAATTCTTTATTTGTTGTTTTGCTAAATTATTTGCTATTCTTCCAAATTATGTTTTTTATTACAAGATCTAGCGCTAAAACTGTACTGCAACCTATTCTCCTAAATTATCCTCTTTCATTTATCGTCTTTGTAGTATTTTTTTATCACAATATTTAAACTTAAACCTCCTTCTAGTATTTTTTTATTAAAATATCTAACCTTAAAAATGTACTTCAACATGAAGCAAGTCAAAGGAATGTTAACCATAGCAGATATACATGCAGACCCATTTGTCATAATCTGCAACAATTGCTCTGTTCCAGCAGACACATTTGGAACAGTTTCCATAGATCAACTTAATTGTTCCACATGTCAAGAGTTAACGACATATCGACACTGTTTACAATTGCATTGTGTCATCCAAACAGAAGCAAATGTTCAACACAAGTGCATCCTAAAAGGCAATTTTCTTTTAGAACTTTTTCCATCTCTAACAGGACTGACATATGAGAAATATCTAGAAGACGTTACTGATGTCACGTACAGCTTACGAGATTTCCATGTACACAACATCTTCCTGTTGGATAGTTCGGATGTCATTGTGCGTATAGAATGACTTATTTTACCCTTTGTAACTTGTTGCTCGAGAAGAACTGGAACTATGAATTTTTGTTGAAGAATTTTTTTTTGGAGCTCAGTAGTCATTCAAGACCTGGATATCCATGTAATATATTTGTATTCTTATCTGATCACTGTTTTGGAACTTAATATATTTGTAATCTTATCTGATCACTGTTTTGGAACTTGTTTCTTTTCTTATCTGATTACTTTTTTGAACTACTTATTTATTGAATTACTTACTTATTCAAGAACTAACTGTCTTCTTCTCTAATTATTCATTCAAGATTACTATTTTGAACCAAGTATTCATTTAAAAACTAAGTGACTCGTTTTTGAGCTAAGCATATTACATTACGCAAACTGTGTAATAATTTACTAGTGGTTTTTTTTGTATGGGTTGCATTAGGGAATAAATAGACAGAGGGGCTCCAAGTCTGTCTAGTTCTTTCTTGCAGGTGAGTACCCTTGAAATGTTAAACAAGGAATTTTGTCTTATTAAGAAGGAACATAAAGCATGCTAGATAAAATCCTTCTTCCATGCATTGTTGGTCAGAAATCAACTCCCTAGGTTGAGGGGGAGAGCTTTAATAAAATTGTCATACAACATCTCCATGAGGATTTTGTTTAACCTTTGATATTGCAAGATCCTAATTTGGTAACTTTTTGAAGATGCATCCTTTTACTGTCCTCGTAATTTTGTCTTATTGCTTGTTGAACTGCTATTTCGGACTGCCATTGGCTCAGGTGTGTTGTGGTCCATGTGGTACTAAATCCTAAATGAGATGTACTTTAAGAAGGCACAGGATTTTGAGTACGGTTTAGGTGTTTATTTGCTGTATGGATCATGTGGCATGTTCGAATATGAATATTGGAATATATGAATCAGAAAGATCATGGTTATCAATATGCCAAGCCAAATATTTTTGATATAGTGAAAATTGAGTTGTAAGGCTTCCCTTGAGGCTTGGAGCAGTTTGCTCTTACAGGGGCATCCAATTTCCTGAATAATCTTAATATATTTGTCATTTTAACAAG
>APFE031438802.1:2470-15857 GCA_000404065.3 Pinus taeda | reverse complement strand
TCCATTTGACAGGAAGAGTAGATCAGGAGGGACCTTTGGTATTGGGCCAGCTGCAGTTTCTTGCTACAACAAGAAATAGAGATCGGTTGCACTCACTTTGGCAGAGGCAGAGTACATGGCTACAAGTCCAGCAACATGTGAGGCTATCTGGATGAGGAAGATCTTAGTTGGTTTGTTTGGTCTGTAGATGGATCTGATAGTGATTTATTGTGATAATCAGAGATGTATCAAACTCTCTGAAAATCCCTTTTTTCATGATCAGTCCAAGTATATAGATATCCAGTATCATCATCTCAAAGATTGTGTATTGAGGTGGATCATGTTGTTAGATTACATTTCCACAGAGGAGCAAGATGCTAACATCTTGATAAAGCCATTGCTAAGATGTAAATTTGAGTTTCACAGAGAGAAGATCGGGGTAGTGGATAATCCCTTTCTTGTTGAGAGGGAGTCTTGAGAAATGGAAACAAGAAATTCTAGTTTAATTTGTCCTTGAATTAAATTGTGAATTAAGATAGAATTATTTTCTCATAGAAATTTGAAAATAATTAATTTAGTTTAATTAACTTAATTAATTTAGGAAATTTGAATTGGAAGTCATTTAGAAGACATGTATATGTTCTCCCTAACTTATAGGCGTTAAGGATGAGTTATGAATGAGTTGTAATTAGTTAACTCAGTTTATTGAGTTAAGTCAAGTTAAATTAGTTCCAATCAGTTTCAGGAACTAATAGTGAGTAAACAATGAGTTGGGACACTAGTGACCTAATTAATGCTACTGTAGTTAACTGAAGATTCCACCATTGGAAACTCATGCATATCGATTCTGAGAAAGACCCAGTTGAGACTGGATTGCAGGGATAGTGTACTAATTTTCTTAGATTTTTCTGAGTTGCACTAATAGTACTTGCAATCAAGAACATTTCCTTGAGGGATTGTGTTATTTTTAGAGGCTTTATTTCCCTTTAAATACAATCTATGATTCATAGGAATTACAAATTGGAATAGAGAGTTGGAGGGCTTGTGAATTGGCTAAGCTTTGGCCTTGAGTTTGCTTATGAGTTGGAGATTGAATTTGCTGAGTGTTGTGATTGTTCTAGAGAGAACAAGCATTGTAATTTCATCTTGACTTTCCAGATTAATACAAAAAGATGTGGGGTTTTGAGTTGTGGCTTTCCCCGTATATTTATTATGTTATGTGGCTTTGATTATCTTCCTTGATTGATTATTATTTGCTTGATGTTTATGGGCTTTCGTTGTAAAGAGTAGAAGTATATTCTTATCTCTTGTTTTAGTAGATTGCATGATCTTGTGAATATATAGGTTTTTCTACAGGAAGTTGAAGCCTTAGATATCAAAATAAAAACAAAATAAGGGTATAGTATCCATAGGAGGTGCTAGAACTATGGGGTTAAGGTAATTCCATCACACCATGGATTCACAGGACTAAAAACCTTGGTGTATTATAGTAGGAGAGTAAGAAGGTGAAAACCCTAGCTTCACAGTGTAGAACATGGAAGGAAGGGGCAAATAATGTTGAATGAATAGCCTAGAAAATATTCATTTTTATAATTGGTCATGATAACGCATATCCATGATTCGATTTCATTAAATGATATGGAATGTCAACCTATAACCTCATCATTTGGTGGGGATACACTAGTAAGCATGTGCATGACACATATATAGGCCCACGCATCAAAGAGTTCTAAGGTTACAAGCGGTGTGTCGAGGAGGAAGGGGTACTAGGGGATAGCGTAGACCTAGTTACTAGAAGTATATGAAGACTAGTGGGGTTTGCGGGCTAGGTCTTGGAAGCTTGTAAAATATGGTTATAGAATTAAAAATCACTATGGCCTATATAATCCATTTGAATTAAACAAGGATCAGATCATTTAAGGTTTGATCCCATCTTTTCTTACAGTAAGCCTAATATCCATGTACGAAAAGGAGACTCTCTTAATGACAATATTAAAGGTATGATACTAGTTATAATTTTTTATTATGAATGATGATTAAGGAAAACTCATAAGAAATTCTTACAGATTGATATACATTTTGGAGCATTAAGTAGAGGAAGAAAATCACAATGCTTATAATCCAATGGTAAGAATGATCTAAAATAAATAGAGATATTATTGAAAATAATGCAGATTGCAGATCATCAATTGGTAAGAGAAAAGAAGATAATGCATCAGACATAGTAACAAGAGGAGAATTTGTACTAATCAATATTCCCATTCAATATTTGACTTTGTACGAGTATAAATAATTTTTTTAAGGGTTTATTTGGAGGTACATTACATATTGTCAATGCCTTGCAACAACATATTCCTCCTTATTTTTATAGGAAACTTTGTTGTGCTTCTTCTAGAATCACATGCTTTGTTTTCATAGTTATTTCACTTATAACATTCAACATGATAAATAAGGGGAGAAAATGAATTGTAGTTTCTATCATCATACTCATTAAGGGTTTTATTTTTGTTGGTCACATAACCATTCTTTGGGATCATATAATATCCTTTATTTTTATCTCTTGGATAATCTCTTATGACATATCCTCTATAATTTATTGCTTTATTTCCAAAATTATTACAAGAAAAATAATATCCATGAAATAGGTTTTGATATCTAGTGATGACAATCCCTCTTGGTAGAATGTCCATGTAGACTTAGATAGATAATGATATGGTACATTTTAAAGGATCTCCTAGATGTTAGGTCACCAGTTCAATTACCACCTTATTCAGGTGTTATTCTTGGACATGACCATGATGTAGCCTCACCTTTGCCGAAACTACAAAACAAATTATTATTTTGTCCATGGGGTCTTTGATAGATGCTGTTTAGGTGCACTGTTTAGGAACTTCTAGATGTTAAGTCACTGGTTCAATTCCCCACCCTATTCAGGTATTATTCTTGGACCTTACCATGATGTACCCTCAACAATACCAAATTTACAATAAAAAAGACAATCCCATTTGGTGGAAAAGATCTTTTGAACTCATTCTTATTGCTCTTGAGAGAAAAATGAGGTCTATGTTTTTCCTCGTGTCCTTTCCTGGTGTTTCCTTCATTATTGATAGAGAGTTTGAGAACATTAACATTCGTTTTAGGATTTTCTTCAGTTTCCTTTTCTAATGGATTTGTGATTTCTTCTCCCTTGGACACCTTATGATACTAAGATTTGTATGGATAAAATATGGCATTTGGAAACTTATAATATCATCTAATATTTTGTTACTCTTTCCTAAATTCAAGCTTTGATTAAACTGACATTTTATTTCTCTAGTTCCTTTCTTAAATAAATGACCTCTACTTCTAGCTTCTCACAATTTTCTTCTTTTTTGTTTTTAGTTGGATTCTCACCACTTCTTCTAACCTCTTTGTATCCTCTAGTTTCCTCTTTAGGATGGAAATTGTTGTTTCATAAAGATAGTAATATTTCTTCTAATATTCCTATAATATATTCCTCCTCTTTTTAATCTTTCCTCTCGTTCTATCTATTTATTCTAAGGTACTAATGAGTTATACTTTGAGAATTACTTCCCCATCAATGTCCTCTTCCTCTAAATTTGTTTTCTCTTTCATGTTCTCTACATTGTTGTCATCAATAAAATTTGTAGCCATCACTATGAATATCAATTCTTCTATGTCAACTTTCTAAGAATATCCATCAATTTCCTTTAAAGGGCTACTATCTTCTCTGAAGTAAACATTTTTTTCTTGGAGCATGTTTTTTTTATATAGGTTCTACTTAAACTTTTATGTTATTATTCATCATCATTTTATTCCCATTTTTAATATGGACATTTGGTAGGAAAATTTCCTACTCTACCATAATTCAAATATTTTAATGGTATACAAAATTTATGTTTGTTAGATCCTCTTTATAGATTTCTTACGAAATATGCTTCTTCTACATATAACTCATAGCTAGAATAATCACGAGCTTTGTATCTTATTGTATTATTTGATTCTTTGAAGGATTCTTACTTCAATACTGGCATTTCTTTTCTTGTCCTCATTTCATATGCAAAAAGGACCCATACAAATCATTTGTCTATATGTTTTCAAGATAGTTAATTTATTGAATAGCCTATACCTTTCCACACATCTTAAGGAGAGCGATGTCAACACCTTTTGCACAACCATTGGTTATTTAACCCCCTCACCAAGTCATGATGCCTTCACTCAATGAACCTCTGACATATCACGTGTGTTTGTGGCATATGAAACAATACCCCTTATTTGACTAGATATTGGAAAATGCCTATAAAAAATGACATTATTTAACCCCCTCTCGAAACAAACCCAATACACCTTTCAAATTTTAAAAACTCCTACATTCACGAGAAGTTGTAGCCATCAATTTCTTCATTAACATTTTGTATGCCACTTTATATTTTTTCATTAACTTTGAGCTCCATTTTTTATACCTTCTAATATAAAGTTAACGTACACTCTATTATATTCTCTATATAGTATCTCATTTCTTCATCAATATATATGCCCCAATATGTGCACATGTGGTTTGGTATTGTTCGCCCAGTGAAGCCCTCGTGCACCAAGTCTTATGATGTTGTTGATAAATTCATCCAGATGAAGGAAGAGTGTTGTAATACTTTCTTCATCTTTCATCTTCAAAATCTCAAAATAGAATTCATGGTTTTTGCATTATTCGCACAAGTATTCTTACCATATTGATCAGATGGAGGAGTTGGTTGAGCTACACAACCATCCACTATAAATTTCCAAATAGTAAACCCAAGATACGTTAGATAATTTTGCATCCTCCATAAGGCATAGTTTGTTCCAAAAAAAAGTTGAGCTTTGTTTGTGAAGGATCCTTTATGACTAGCCATGTGTGCCTATGTGATCTCCCTTCCACTGTTTAGAAAAATTTTGAAGGAGATTTCTATGATACCAATAGAATTCACACTTATACTAAGAGGTGGGAGGTAGGGTCAGTGAGTATATGAAATTTTTATATATTTAAACATTAAAGAAAATGAAGAAAACAATTACATATGGAGAAAATGAAACACAAGGTCTGAGTGGAAGCCATTTTTGGGAAAAAACCGAAAATCTTCTTTTCTATTAATTATGTCTACTATAACAATAATTTGTCAACACCAACCTATTAGAGATACCAATCCCCACTATTGCAAGTGTTTGCAGCCACCAACCTACGAGAGAAATTAATCCCAATTCTCTCATTTAGGTAAATGAAATTTCATGTTCAATGGTAACTTTTAGTTTCAATTTGAATAATCAATCTCTTCATTTTGATCCCGATCAAGCTTTAACAATAGCTTCTAGCATCAACATGATTTTCTCAACAATTCAATCCACTAGTCATGGAGCACCAACAACATATATTCAAGTGGTTTGTCATTGGGAGAGAATAATAACATCTGAATATTTTCTCGAAGTTGAATAACTTTACAAAATGCTAGGGAGTTAAAAACCTTAAATTTGAAGTGTATGTTGGCATATCATGTAGATGCTCTAAAATCATTAACAAAGAAAAACCTTTTCAAAACAAAAGTAATTTGGTCTGAATTATGGCAAAATTTTCCATCATATGTTGTATAATTCACTATGAGTTCATGGTAAGAGGAACTAGAATACCATAGAATATAGGAGTTTGTACACTATCTTTGTTCTGGTGTAAAAGGCAGTATGTGACTGTGGCCTTACATTCAGTTCATGTTACTAGGTCATTGGGCCTCAAAAACTCCATAATCATGTGTTATACTAGATTATCGTTGAAAAGGCTGAAATTTGTTAATACTTAAAAACCTTGCAAAAGAAATACTTTTCAACCCTTTTCAACACAAGCATTTTTGTTGACTATCAATAATATCTATATTAGTTGCATCCCTTGGCATGAGGTTATCAGAATACCATAGCACAAAGCACAACAATATTTGTATGACTTCACTCATTAAAATTGATGTTAGAATTAATGCTTACAATAGTATAGTTGGTTTTGATTTATTGGAGGTTGTTGAGATATTCTCTCAACAACAATATCCTAGTTTATAATCTATTGGATCTCATGTGTACTATATTCATGTGATGTATTTTGGTTTGAAAGGGAATATATGAATAATTTTTATTTGGTGTGCAATGATGTTTTCTTTGTTGGTATCCGAGCCCTTTTGGGCCTCGCTCCGTTATGGGAGAGACTAGGAATAGGGAATATGAAGTGATTTCAGTATTTAAGAGTATATGTTATTTTGTTAAGAGTTTTGTGTATCATTGTGAAGGTGACATCATGGAGAAGATATTGAGGAAACTTCTCTTAAGGAGTTATGAGAGCTTAATTTGGAGCATGAGTAGTCATGATTTATTTTGTATGTGGACCGAGATCCATGTCATAGTGTTGAACCCATTTTTATATTCAAATTGAATATGGGAGTTGAGACAATGTGTAGTATGGAGGGTAGAGGCATTTGCATTGTATAATTACAATGGATTTTGTAGAATTGTATGTGGAGGGTGTACCCATTAGTGATCGAAGCCATTGGATATTTTGCACCAAGTAGTGTAGTTGATTCAATTTTACATGTTGGAAACAAATACTAGCAATGAATAACATGACTACGTGGTGTTCCAAGTCTAGTTGTGGTAGCATATATCTATAAATTTAAGTTTTTATTTGTTGTCCTATATTTATCTGCTATCTATTTGATAGTGTCCCGATGTAAGAAATCTTTCCACATCTGCTAGTGTAGTGTCATCATCAGAATGTATTCATTCCTTTGTCTAAGTGTCCCTAGATTAGAGATCATTTATGTAAAAATGAAAGGTTTGATTGATTATGGAGAAACGTTGGAGTGTCTTTGCTACATATATTTGCATGGAGGATCCTACAACAGAATCATCATTTTATTGTAGGATTTAATCAGTATGTGCCAAAGGATTATTGAGAACCTCTCTTAATGTGTCTCCATTGACCTAAATATTCAATTATTGTTATGGTTGAGTGGTATGTGGTGTGTCCCCTCCATTTAATGTGGAATGGACATGGATGTCTTCGATCATGTGTTGCATGCCTAATGAGCATGATTATAAACCTGAATATTTGGATAACCAATGGCTTCTTGACCTCACTAGAGTTTTCAAAATAGGCAAATATCATTGTCCCACAAAATTATAATTTTGCAAATATAAAGTCCTTTCAACCTTAGAACGTGACGTTCCACTCGTGCGATTTGTAATTAAAATGCATTGATGGAAGCATTGAGGGGCTTGGGTCATTGGTCATGAAATTGTAAACAAGATACTCATTTAAGTTATGTGCTAGAGTTTGATTAATTTGAAAATAGTAGTTACGAATTGATATGGATGGCTTTAGATAATTTTAACCCGTGGTTGTGTAGTTAATTATTTTTTTTTCTTTTTGGGGGGTGTTTGCAGATGCAAAATCAATTATAAGGGAGAGTAGCTAATTCAAATTGGGGTTCTTGTTGTATGCACTTCCATGAGAACATCTCAATGATTTGATTATGTTTGCAGTTTGTTATAAAGCTAATGGGTCATGTGAAGTGAGGAACATTAGCTAAAGGTTATTTTATGTTTGTAAAATTTGTTTACATTTAGAAGGACTAGTTGGTCATGTGTGGTTGTGTGTAGGCAAGAGCATCAGTTCTTATGTTTGTGTGTTTAAGAGGTCAAGTTTTATGATTAACTTCTTAATACATTAATTATCCATACTACCTTCGTAGAAATTAATGGATGTTGAAAGCTAAGTATCCAACATGGAGTTATGTCCATAGAGTGATTTAGTTACTTGAATTTTTTTTATGTGCAAGCCTCAACGAGCTGAGTATGTCAACATTGCTAAGAATTACAAGTACATCAATGATGGTCATAAGAAGTTGTAACTGAAATGTGTCAAGTGGTAAGCTCTAATTTGTGGTGGAGAAAGAGCCTAGTCAGGGAAATTTAAAAGAGGGTGTAAGTGCTCATGATGACCAGATGATACCAGTGTTGTAAATTTAGTATTGTAATTTGTGATTTTTGTATCGATCTTTGTAACTTAAGAATTAAGGGACGGCATTAGAATTAACACTTACAAAAGTACAGTTGGTTTGTGTTTGTTGGAGGTTTTTGAGATATTCTTACAACAACAATATCCTTGTTTAGAATCTGTTGCATCTCATATGCACTCTATTAGTTTGATGTATATTGGTTTTGAAAAGTAATATACTAATAATTTTTCTGTGGTGTGCAATTTTGTTTTCTTTGTCTTTTTCTCTCTAGATATAAGGTGGCGAACTTCCTTTTTATCGTAATTTTCCATTTTTTATGGTAATTTTCCATTAGTTAACCATATCAGGAGAAGCACTAGAACATTAGTAAATAAGACTTACAAATCTGGAGCATGGCAAAGTTACATATACACTACAAATGACATAATTCCCTTCTGTAAAGATTTGTCATTACATAAACTTCACTTGTTAGGCATTTTTTTATCACAATTTCATGTCGTATAATAAATCGGGTGAGAGGATATCAAGATTTTTGTCATTACATAAACTTCACTTGATAGGCATTTTTTTATCACAATTTCATGTCGTAAAATAAATCGGGTGCGAGGATATCAAGATTTTACATGTAATTGCATTACCAAAAACATCCAATATGGCTTCATTTAATATGCTTCTTCCCACTGGTTGATAAAAATGGAAGAGAATTAAAGAATTCGTTGTTCTGCAATATTTTTTTCTCATTTTGGTATAAACGTCGGTTCCCGAACACAGTCTGATCATATTTTGCTACTCATCCATACCTCAAATCTTGTGTTTGTACATCTCTTGTGGTGATGGTTTTTTTTTGGTCACCTCGGAGGTTGTTACACAAATGTTTGATATCATTAGGCAGAAAGGTCCATTAAGGACTTTAATTGGACCACGAGTGGCCTTCCCATATGTTATCTCTGTTTACGTCTTCAATTATAACAATCTGTTTCCAAAGGTTGTTTTTTTTCAAAGAATACGTAGATTGCGTCATAGAACGTGAAAATGTTTACCATGACACACAAGTTTTACTTCATATCACATTTTTCACATAATCACGATTTTCAGCAAATCGGGACTTTAAGTAATTGGTACCATCTAATAATTTTATCATCTCCTGTTTGACATGGGCTACTCACATTTCCTTATATTTGGAATCTCACGTTTTTGCGTTTGTTTTTTTTTATTTAATTTAACAATTTGGGTGGTCTTGAAAATACTTAAGACTTTTTGGCATCAGAACTCAAAATTTACAATTCCAATCAGATTTACGGCTTTTGTTAAACACTTTGAATTGCAAATATGTTTTCTTACTATGGTTGTATGATAAACAGACCATCACAATAAAATGTTAAAACGTAATTAGACCCAAAAATAATAAGCACCATGAAATCAACCATGTCCATTACTTTTCAAAGATTAATGTGATATTTCACGAAAAAATGAAAAAAAGACTAATGACGTACTCATTGTATTATAATTTTGAAGTATGATGTGACAGGAGATCTCTCCCTGAATGCTAGTGACGTTGTGATGAGAGCCGGTGGGTTTTTTCGTCCACATTCGCTAATTGGTCATTGTCAAAATACCAGACTGAAACAAAACTGCAATAGATACTTCGTGCGTCCGCATGTGGTAGTCAACATTTCCAACGGAACACTTCAACAGGTTTTGGTGCCTAATTTAAACATGTAGGTGAAAAAAAAAATCACCTCTAATAAATGTCAATATTCACATTCCGTAATCCATTGGAACTCAATTGTTAATTTTTCTTAACCTAATACAGTCTTCATTCGTGGTTGTACGAAATGGAAAAAGACGACACTTAGTGTGAATAAAACGGATTTTACACCGTGGTCATTGGAGTTAGAAAAGAGCCGCCCCCCAACGAAACATAGTCCCGATGATGTAGTCTAAACGTTAGACTTTTCTTGCCATTTTCCTGTGTAATTTTGGGTGAAATTTTGTTGAGAACTTTTGGAATTTTAAGTTTCTATCATGTAATTTACAAAAATCAAGTGTTAGTGGTTTTTTAAGATGTCAAATTTACTTATATGCTAAAAAAACATTTTAAACCACTTAAAATACATTATATAACCATATTTCTAAAAATAAATAAATCAATACCGTCTAGTATTTAGAGTGCTGCCCCTAGTAAATTCGTCTAATGTTTAGAATGCTGTCCCCAGTAAATTTGTGAAACAGATGTCAGATCACATAGATTTGAAGAGAAGGTATAAAATAATATTCTATAAGGGAACCGTGTGAGGAAAAGGGAATCTGTCCTCTTGAAAAAGAGAGTACGGTCAGTAGGTGCGGACGACGCAATACAGAAAATGGCGGTCTAAACATGATTAGCGCCAAACTGATTTGGTCAAGAAGATGTCATATCGAGTACCTTTCATGCGCGGGATGAAAGTAACTTCTGCGAAGGTAGAGGGGAAGGAAAAAGGCATCTGGGTTGTCCAATTCCTGTGATTTTATCTTCTTGTTACCGTATGGTCCGTGGAATTGGATGAGTGCACGTCAAACAAAGAATAAAAGCTTGTGTACTGTAAGCTTGTATATAAACCCTAGACTAGAGCATCTATATAAACTTTAGTAAGGACGATATGGTCCATATAGAAATTTGATTTCCACTGGTCTGGTGGTCTAATTTTAAAGAAGACTATATATCTTGAGAGTTTTCAGACATGATTTCTTCTCTTGAAAAAAACTAAAAACTAAATCGTGTTAGTGTCTTAACTTATACCAATTTAGATTCCGTGATAGTCGTGTTGGTGTCTTAACTGACACTAATTTAGATTCCAAGAGGGTACATTTTGTAGATAGCCAACAGGGGATGTGCATAAAGTTAGAAATAATGAAGAAATGGTTATGTGGTTGTAACGTTACCTTCTTACTTTAGGATTTGTTCCTAGAATTTAGGAGGTTGGTTTCAACTACCTATTTTTCAGTCATGTATTTAATATGTAATATTCATTCATTGTATGTATTGACTGAACGAGAGAGAGAGACTCCTCCTTGTATGAGTGCAGTCTCCAGGTGATGTACACACCTGTGAGCTGCAACTCCTTCTGATTAATTCAAGTTTCATTATTTTTATCTTGGTATCAGAGCTTAGGGTAGAGGTAGCCTTAACTTTTGTTTTTTGTTTTTTGTTTTTTCTAGGATGTATCATTAGTTGCACATTTGTACATGTAGAGATAGTTGTGTGATCAGGTGGACCTGCAGTAACACCTGAAGCGAGAAGGCATCAGATCACTGATCATCACTGAGCCGAAGGAAGGGTGGAGCGAAAACTCGGAGCGGAATTTTTTTTTTACAGAAGGTGCAGTGATTGGTGCGGATTTCTCTGCAACAGTCGTGCTATTGGCGCGGGATTTGAGCTGAAAATTGCGTCAGAGAAAAGAGAGACCATTTTGGCACGGATCCGTGGTCGATAAGCGCGCCAAAATTCCTGCACATCACGAATTTTCATTTTCCGGAATTAGCGTGGATTCGTCGTTGATTGGAGCGCCAACCCTTTCTCTCTGAAAATCTGAAATTTTTTTAATTTTTTTTTTGTTGCAGATCAGCAGAGGCCCGGTGGAGGCACGTGGAGATTCTGCTTGGTGGCAGCAGATTTGATTTTCCCAGTGGTGGCGAATTGAGATCCTTGATCAGCTCGGTGGCAAGATCGGATCTGCCCGGTGGTGGCGAAGTGAGATCCTTGATCAACTCGGTGGCAGCAGATCGAATCTGCCCGGTGGTGGCGAAGTGAGATCCTTGATGAGCTCGGTGGTAGCAGATCGGATCTGCCCGGTGGTGGCGAAGTGAAGTCCTTGATCTGTTCAGTGGCAGCAGATCGGACTTGCTCGGTGGTGGCAGATTTAAGTGTTCAGTTGGAGGAAAATGAACAACAGTTTGGAATCATACCTCCACGAGTCTGGCAAGCTCGATGGAATGAATTTCTCCAACTGGAAGTTCAAAATGCAAACCTTGCTAGAGAGTGCGAACGCGTGGTCGATCGTCTTGGGAAATGAACAGAGAGTCGGAAATACAACCCAAGAACAGGACTGGGATAAGAGAGAAACAAAGGCAAAAGTAATACTGAAGATGTCTGTCAAAGACAACATTATCCCTCATATTCGAGACTGCAAGTTGGCCGCGGACATTTGGAATACGATCAAGGGTCTGTACGAGACACAGAACTTAAATCGTGTTCTAGCACTCAAAGGGAAATTGTTTGCATTAAGGATGGGCGAGAATGAATCAGTTGGTGGATTCATGGCCATAGTTAAGGATCTGAAAGACCAATTGGGAGCCATTGGAGAGAAGGTATCAGATTCAGATCTGGTTACCCTCACACTGAACAGAATGACAGATGAATATCAGACATTCATCTCAGCGTTCTCAGCGAGGGAGAAAGCCCCCTTGTTTGATGAACTGACAGCGATTCTGCTCCAGGAGGAGGAGCGATGACAGAATCTAAAGACTCAAGGCAATGATCTTGCTTTGATGGCGAAGAGAAGACAACACAGAGGAAGGCAACGCCAGCACCAACAACAGCAACAGCAACCGCAGCAACAGCAGAAAGGGGCCAACTCCTTTCAAAGGAAACCATCTGGAGGTATGAACGATAACTATGTTAAGAGATGTTTTTATTATGGAAAGCCTGGTCACCAAATTAGAGAGTGTTACAAGAAGCAAGCCGATGAAAGGAGAAGCAAACAGAAGAAACATCAAGGTTGTTTTGCTGAAGAAGATGAAGATCACAGCTATGATCTCAGGCTATTTACAGTCGACTGTGCACTTTCAGCATCAAGAGGAGATGATGATAATACATGGTATGTCGATTCAGGCGCATCCTCGCACATGACTGGTAAGAAAGAATATTTTGAGTTTCTTGAAGAATCTGCATGTGGATCCAAAATTTATTTGGGTGATGATAGTGGGTATGAGATCAAAGGTTGTGGAGATATTCCTGTAAAACTAACAAGTGGCGATATCAAACATCTCAAAAATGTTTTATATGTTCCAGGAATCAAAAAGAATTTGATCTCTGTCTCTATGATAACAGACCAGGACATGCAGGTACAATTCTTCAAGAATGGATGTGTCATTCAGGATAGCAAATTGGAGACAATTGAAATAGGAGTACGCGTGGGGAATTTGTATAGACTGGATGCAAGGAGCATACCACAACAGGCAATGGTTGCAGCAACATCAACAGCTGAGAATTTATGGCACCAGAGATTTGGACATATCAATCTACAAGATCTCATCCTGCTTAAAAATAAAGGTATGGTCGATGGACTTCCTACTTTGCATAATATCAAACTGGAATGTGATGGATGTGCATTAGGGAAGAT
>APFE031438801.1:5900-32101 GCA_000404065.3 Pinus taeda | reverse complement strand
TTCTATTGATGATTTTTCTAGCTGGGAAAAGATTACATTTTCTCTTCTTGAATCCGCCACCCACATCAAGGACTCGTGGGAAACTTACTGCGAGCAGAAGGATGAAAGTATGGCCTCAATGTTTTCAGCTGCACCTAGTTGGAATTTATTCTAGAATGCCATCAAGGAGTAGTACTACCCTATCAAAAGCTACGAGAATAAATATGTAAAGCGGAACACGCTATGACAAGGAACGGACCAAGATGTTCCGGAGTTTACCAATATTTTTCATACCCTTCACACAAAGTTGGGTATCATGAATTTTGAGCTACATGTGGTACTCAAATACCATGGCTGCCTACATGGGTACATCGAGGACGAGATGGAGATATTAGACATCCCCTCCCTTAGCACAGCCTACTGATTCATTGTCAAGATCAAGAAGAAGTTTAGATAGAACAAGCAAGACTACAAATCTGAAGAAAGGGAAAGGCACCCCCAAACCATTGAATAAAGTACAAAGCCAAGGCGGGGTGGCCCAAAACAACCCACCAAAGCCATAAGCAGAGAACAACACCGCAAAGTTGAAGAAGGACACAAGAAAGTGGTGTGAGTTCCATAAGAGCTACAATCGCAACATAAGTGAGTGTCAGGAGAAGCAGTCATTAGTGGTTGAGCTAAAGTCTTCAAAATCAGATGCATGTTTAGACTCTAATTCAGAAGCTGATAAGAGGAATGAGAAAGGGAACCAAATTATTGATGTGGAGAGCAATCCCACTATTGCCACCGTGAACATCCAAAAGGAGGAACCCGTAGATCTAGAGGAGGAGGAGCTACTCTTCCACTCCTAGATGTGGATAAAGGGCTCCTCGCTACAGTTCATTGTCGACAACGGAAGCAAATAGAACCTCATTTTAGTAGAGTTCATGAAGCGGTTGGGCTTACTGACCCGAGCATATGAACAACTGTACACCATTGGGTGGCTTCACCAAGGACAATGTCGCCTTCCATACAACATCAAGCCCTTCATTGATGTTTGTGATGTATTATTAGGCAAATCATACCTATGGAACAACATGTTGTATATGAGTTAAGGCATTGTAATATTATTGTTACTTTGGGAAATAAGTTGTACAGGATACTAGAGGTAGCACAACCTACTGCAAACAATGCAGTAAGCTCATTTCCAAAATTGGGAAATTTGTTTTCCTCATGATACACCCTCTAGGAAAGAAGAAGTTGGTGGCCACTACCTCTAGACAAGACCCCTCCACATGACAACTATAGATGGACAGGTCATGCAGGAGTATGAGGACATCTTCACCTCCCCCGTAGGGGCTCCTCTGCACTGTCAGGTGAAGCACTCCATCGATTTGAGCATAGGTGTCCTGCTTCCCAATGGACCTATCTATAGGTGTTCCATTCTAGAGAACGATGAAATCAAAAGGAAAATTTAGGAGCTATTATAGAAAGATCACATACAACCGAGTTCATCGCCCTGTGGGACCCTATTCGTGTTGGTATAGAAAAAGGATTGGACTTGGAGACTCTTTCCGGAACAGGTACCCGATCCCATGGATTGATAACCTTCTAAACCAAATTAAGGTGAAAAAATATTTCAGCAAGATCAATTTGAAGTTAGGATATCATCGAGTACAAATATAACACTCCGATGTGTGGAGGACTACCTTCAAAGCCAAGGAGGGCCTTTTCAAATGGTTGGTTATGCCTTTCAGGTTGATGAATGCTCCTGGAACCTTCATGAGTCTAATGGATGACATCTTGTGGCCATTCACCAACTCATTTGTGATGACATCCTAATATTGAGCTAGAGTTTGGAAGAGCACCTGCACTACATCCAACAGGTTCTCGAACACTATGGCAACACAACTTATGTGCCAATTTGGAGAAATGCACTTTTGGCATGACCCAAATTCAGTATCTGGGATTCACTATTGATGAATAGGGGGTACATGTGGATCCATCCAAGATCTAAGTAATTTAGGATTTTCCATCTCCAACCACTCTCATTGAGCTCTACAACTTTCTAGGTCTTGCGAACTTCTATCGTAGGTTCGTGTTGGGATTTTCTCATATCACTTAGCCCTTGAGTCAAGTCGCCAAGAGAGGAGTGAAAGAAAAATTCTTTTGGTTTGAAACTAAACATAAGGCATTCACAAAGTTGAAACATCACCTGTTCTCAGCAACAGTGCTCGCATTATCATACTTGCAACAACCCTTTGAGATCTATATAGATGCCTCTGACTATGCTATTAGGGCAGTCCTTACTCAGCACAGGCATCGAGTGGCATATCACAGTGAGACATTTTTCAACATAGTCCATAAGTATCCCACTTACGACAAAGAGATGTATTCCATTGTGTAGGCAATCTGGTAATGGAAGCATTATATTTTGGGGAAGGAAACTCATCCACACATACCACCGGGCCCTACAGTTCAGACAAATGCAAGGGAATTTGTAGAAGGATCGCCATCAAAGGTGGTCTACATACCCGCAACAGTTGCATTTGAATATCAAGTATAAGAAGGGAAGCACCAATAATGTTGTAGATTGCCTCAGTTGGCCATCGATCATGGTGTTAACCATCGTGCTCAACTCTTGTGGGCACGAGACTTTTGATTGGCCACTTCTCTACAAAAGCGACCTGGAATTCAGCCACACATACGAAACACTCTTTGAGGAGTAACATGTTCCATATTTTCACCTTCAGGATTGCCTGTTATGCCACCGAGGTCACCTTTTTGTTCCTTCAAGCGAGCGTGCCAAGATGATTTGGGAATTTGAGGGTCGAGAAAACAGTGGTAGTATTGCATAAGTATTTCTATTGGTCGAATCTTCAGTGAGATGTCATGAAGTACATGAGATCCTGGACTCCCTACGCCATTGCCAAACTAACCATGAAGAAGCAAGGCCTCTATATTCTGTTGCCTACCCCTAGTCAACCTTGGGAATCCATCTCCATGGATTATATGCTAGGCCTTCCTTCTACTAAGCATGGAAATGATTGTGCTATTGTTGCTACTGATAGGTTCTCAAAAATGGCCATTATGGTGGCCTGCAAGTACAATATCACAGCAGAAGCCATTGCTAAACTCTTCCTTGAGCATTTGTGGGTACACTTTGGGACCCCACAGTCTATCATCTCAGATCGAGACAACAAGCTCCTCAGTACATTTTGGTCCAGTCTTTGGTCGATGGACACCAAACTCATTAAGTCCACAACCTTCAATCCCAAACTGATGACCAAACATAGGTTGTCACCAGGATGATCGTACACATTCTATTCATGTACAACTCAAAGCATTCATGCACATGGGATGAGAGCCTTAGCTATGTTCAGTACAACTATAACCGGGTTCTCTATAGCTCAACTAGCCACAACCCTTTTAGGTAGGCTTGGGATTCTAGCCACTATGTCCCATTGGTGTGGCCATTCCATTTGTAGCTACTCAGGCAGATTTAGCTTATGTCTAATTTGAAACAGATAAGTCAAACCACTTCATTTCACACATCCAACATATTCACCAATAGGTCCATGAAATTCTGGAGAAATCAAATGGCAAGTACAAGCAGCGACATGATCAACATTGGGTGCCACACAAGTTTCTGGTGGGAAACAAAGTCTAGTTGCATTTGCAAAATGGACATGTTATTGGAGCTTATCGGAAACTCAAGCAACTCTGATATGGTCCTTACACCATTACCAAGGATGTAGGAGATAATGAATTTGAGCTCAACATTCCCCCATTCCTTGGCCTGCACCAAATGTTCAATGTGCACCACCTTCGACCATACTTTCCACCATTACTAGACACATCCAACATTGCAGAACAATTCACAACAATAGAGTTAAATCCAGATTGCATGGAACAAGCTACAATTGATCGGATCATGGACACGCAGATCAAGCACACATGCCAACACAAGATCCAACTGTATGTAGTTGTCAAAGTAGTCCAACTCCTTCACCAGGGCAAGTGGCTCACTAGGGACCAATATGAGCAGAAGATTCCTCATCTCATGGAGGAACTGAACCTAATGGGGAACATTGCTTCGTAAGAAGGGAGGAATGATCTAGGTGGATTTTGGTGACTGCCCGCCAATTCCACATCGACCCCCACCATTTTTTCTTTCAGGTTTTCAGTTTCCTTATTTGTAGCACAATTTAATATTTTGGGTAGGTTTTTGGCTCCTAAACTTATGGATCTATTTTGAGGCTGTAAACAATATTTTTTGGGAAAACTTGGAGAAACATGTGTCAAACGAAGATCATATGCCAAAGTTATGACCCCAAGAATTTGATGTACCAATTTACCCAAAGCAAGGGCCATAGTTTGGCCATTCATCTCCTTAGGTTAGGGTTTTTGATGTTTATGGTTTTCCATTATTTCTGAAACATAAATAGGCCTTCTAGCCTCATTGTAAGACAATTCAAAGGCATATAACTGTCACATCTCTCCTACCATCGCCTGAGCTAGTTTATTTCCATTTTTGTTTGTAAACATATTTTAGTATTTTACATTAATGAAATGAAGTATTACTTCTATTATACCTCTGTATTTATGGTTATCTATATAGTTTTTTCATTCCTATTTAAATCTACATCAACTTGTGAATGACTTATGTTGTTGATCATCTGCATTTTGTATGAACTATTTCAAAATTAACTAACCATAGTGAAATTAATTAAAGTCTTATACTTAAAATTGAAATAACTTCACTATTACTGATTCAACCCCCCCAACTAAGTCATTATTACAATAATTGTTAGTAGAGGAGAGTCCATTCAGGAACAATCTAACCACTTAAAGGTAGATTCATAAGGAATTATGTCTAGGAAAGAGAGTCAAAATTCTTACTCAAGCAAGATAAATAGTCTTTGATGGGACAAACTATGCCTTCTGGAAAGTTAAGATGGGAGCCTATGTTATGTCTCTTGGAGTATATTATTGGAGCTATTTAATAGTAGATTATGATGTACTTAATGTCCCTACCACTTATGTAGATGATAATAAATTGTATGGAAATAATGCTAATGTCAATAATTCCATTCTTTATGGTCTTAATCAATCTGAAATCATAAATTTTATGCATTGTAAGTCTACCAAGGAAGTGTGGGTGAAACTCAATTAGAGACATGAGGCTGATGACAAACTGGAGCAGGCCAAAATTCAAACCTTTAGAATGAGGTTTGAAAGCTTAATCATGAGTGAAGAAGAAATCATATTAAAATAGTTTCTTAGAGTTGATGAAGTAACCAATATGATTAGAGAACTTGTTGAGGAAGTCAAGGAAGATATGATTTTTCAAAATATCTTAAGATCCCTACCCATGATATTTAATGCCAAAGTCTCTACTATTGAAGAATGGCTAATTGAAAGAATCTCAAGATGGATTAGTTTCTTGGTACTCTGACAACCTATGAGATGAGAGCAGGAAGACAGAAGTATAAACCTAGGAGGCAACATTCAAAGTCTCCAAGAAGACCAAGGAGCAGAAAGGGAAACCAAAGAGGATAGTTGAACACTAGAGTTGGAGAATGAAAAATCATTGGACGATGATTCATATAAGTATTTACTCCAAGAAAGACAATATTATTGTCTCTGAAGAGGAAGAATAAGGAGTAGTTGAATTTGAAGGGGAACTCATCAATTCTCTTAATAAGAAGGAGTAGTTGAATTTGAACAAAAACAAGGAACATGTGAGAAACTAGAAGAAGAGAACAAGCAATTAGTATATGAGTTTTTCAAGGTAAGTAAGTAAACAATCTTAAAAACATTCAAAGATGATATTTTTTCCATGAAATTCAAACTTGAAGAAGTTCTTCAAGGTTTGATCCACGAATGAGAAGAGAAATATCAGAACCTTGAGGTAGAGGTAATCTCTCTTAGAATGAATTTTGGGAAAATGAATACTGAGAAAGGCATAAATAAAATTTTTCTAGAAGGATCAAGAAATATTGATCAGATTCTAAGTAGTAAGAGGCCTTTAGGAAACAAAACAATCTTGGGATACTCGAGACAATAGAAATATTCTATGGGAAATATGAACTACAGGTCCACGGGTTTTGAGAAATCTTAGCGCTATGAAAAGATGTATCAAGAAGTAACCAATGAAGACAAAAAGAGAGCAAGCCATAGATGATCCCATCACTGGAATAATAACTCCATATGCCCCAAGGAAACACACCAATTGAGAATGAATCAATCAAGTAGACAACAGAGGTACCTTCATGAAAAAATTCATGAAATTTCCAACTTCATCTACTCTCATATATTTTATGGTCATTGTTATAAATTTCACATCCTCAGGGATAAGGTTTTTCATTGTAGAAAGATAAAAGTTTAAAGACACGAAAATTTTAGATACAACAAGTACCATAATTCTATATCTTAGAACTATATTGTCATTGTAGAAAGATCAAAGTTTAAAGAGATGAAAAATTTAGATACAATAAGTACCATAATTCTATATCTTAGAACTCTACAGTTAGAGATTAAAATACCTTTTATCCCCTAGTGAATAATTTTCAATATTCCAAATGTAGTAAATTTGGGCACAAGAAAAGTGAGTAGAGAAACATCTTTGAGTATCCATCTAAGTTTCATAACCCTTGGAAACCAAATTTTTGAAAAGATACGGAGAATTGGACATGAAAATATGGAAATAGTATGGAATGTGGAGAGTGGTTACTCCAAACATATAACTGGGGATAAGAGATTTTTTTTGTTTCTAAAGGAAACGGATAGAGGGAGCAATGTCATTTTCGAAAATAATTCCAAAACAAGAAGTCAGGGTAAGGGAATAACTAGTCTTGATTAAAATACTAAATCACAAAATGTTTTGTATGTAGAAGGTCTCAAGCATAATTTTCTTAGTGTAAGTATAATGTGTAATAATGGCTTTAACGTGACCTTTCGATCAAAGGACTATGTGATCCAAAATGAATAAAATCGTAAGCTGGTCAAATAATGAAGATGTGGAAACAAGCACAACCCCAAGGCCCAAAACACATTCCAGGTATGTACGAAAGGAACACCGTGATAGTCAAATTTTTGGAGATCAAAGACTTAATGTTCAAACCGGGAGGAAATTTGTTGGTAGTTCAAGTTGTGCAAATCTTTCTCTTGTATCTCAGCTTGAGCCTAAAATCCTCAGATAGGCAAGTGAGGAGAAGTTCTTGGTGAGGGCTATGAATGAAGAACTTGACCTAATTGAGAAGAATGACACTTGGGAGTTTCTTCCAAGACACAAGGGTCTTAAAAATATGTTAAATGAGTAGCATAAAGTAATTAGGAAAAAGGATCAATTATTTTGTAAAGAGTATGCCCGAATAGAAGGGATAGATTTTGAGGAAACCTTTGCACCAGAAGCTAGAATGGAAGCTATCATAATGTTTATTTCCTTTTCTAGTCATAAAAAAATCAAGGTATATGAGATGGATGTGAGTTTGGAATTTCTTAATGGATATCTAGAGGAAGAAGTTTATATTGAGCAGTTAGATGGATTCACACTCACTGCAAAATGAGAAAGGCCTTATATGGACTCAAATAGGCTCCTAGAGCCTCATATGGAATACTAGATCGATACCTATTGTATAAAGGATTTAATAAAGGTAATGTAGTAAAAATATATACATTAAGTCTAAAGAATATCATCTACTAATTATAGTTTTGTATGTGGATGACATAATATTTTGTAGCGATGTGGAACAATTGGGACATCAATTTAAAATTGTATGCAGACAAAGTTCGATATGTGCATGATCAAATAAGTATGATTCTTCTGAGGACTACAAATTTCTCAGTCAAAAATGGGGTATTTATCTCCCAGTCTAGGTACCTATGAGAAACTTTGAAGAAATTTTTCCTAGAAGATTGCAAGCCAGTTAGCACTCTTATGGTTAGAGGCTACAAATTGTACCAGAAGATGAGACACTGCTAGTAAATGAGATTGTTTACAGATCAATTATATGAAGCTTGTTTTATTTCACAACTTTGAGATGAGACATAATTCAAGAAGTGCATCGTTAGTCTAGATTTCAAGATTTTCCTCCTGAAAGTTGTGTCATCGTCGTCAAAATGATTTTCAAATATCTTCAAGCAACTGGACTATGGTGTTCTAAAAGAAGATAATTTAAGTAGAATGTTTATACTGAGGTTGATTTGGTAGGCAATATTGAAGACAAAAAATTCACATCCATTGCAAAATTATATTTGGGAAATTGATTAGTGTCTTGGGTTAGAAAGAAACAAGCCTCCATTTCTTTATCAACTAGTGAAGAAAAGCATATTGCAACTACCACTTTTTTCTCACAAATTATATTGATGAAGAAGACCTTGAAGAACATTAAGGTGGAGTTGTTTGAGGCTAGTCCAATCATGTGTGATAATGCTAGTGCCATCATTATGGGTAAGAATACTGTCGTGCACTCAAAGACGAAGCATATTGCTATCAAGTTCCATTTCTTAAGAGAGAATATTGCAACCAATGTTGCGTGACTTGAATATGTGGCCACTAAGGAATCAACTATAGTGTCTGTTGACAACTACTCAACATGTGGTATTAATTGAACAATAGGTTGCAGTGGCTTAAGGGGATTAGTCAAGGGAATCCTTTCTAGTTGATTCCAAAGGGGAAGAAACTTATTATTGCATTAGAGAAGAAGAAAAAAGAGGAAGACCATGACTCGTTTCAGGGGGAGCTTATGCCTAGTTTCAAGGGGAACTTATGTTGTTGCGATCAGTGCCAAAGGGGAAGATCGTTGGTTAGTTGGCATTTTATGGATGGCTAGTGGAGACAACTATGTTGGCATTGATGACAACGAGATCAACATGGAGGTTGGTGGTAACATATTCTAGCATTGATATGCTTGATGTGTCAATATTAGGGCGATTCCTATGGTTGCTTTAGTCTTTGGTAAAGAATCACCATAGTAGTATGATTATTGGAGAAGCCATAAAATGATTACTATAATGCTTGTGAGTTTAGGATTCTAGATGCAAGAGAAGGGACAAGGTGAAAATAACAACAAATATGTTTTAGCCAATTCTCATGTAGAAAAAGGGCTCAAAGTCTACATTATACCCTATCCACTAGAAAGTGATCTAAAATAGCTTTACAATGTTGTGTGCAAATCTGTAAATGGCCTCTTGGATAAAATGTTCTGGACTGTCAAATTTAGGATCTTGAAGTCCTAAGCAGGCAAAAATATTGGACCAATCTAGCATATCAGGACCTTGTATCTTCATAACATCAATGAAATTCCTTTTTAAGGAAGTTTCAATATGATAATAGAGGAGGAGGGTCAAATATCATAGGCAACCAAAATATCGGAACCTGAAATATCGAAGGCCATAATTTCAGAGGATGGGAGCAAGGTGGAACCTCGAAAGGAAGAGACCATCAGAACCTAGGAGTTTCATAAGTCCTTATAAATTGAATTCCTTTAAAAGCACCGAGGTTTTGATTTCTCAAGAATTAGAAAGGTAATTCGTTGCAAAACCAAAGGACCGAGAGGCCCTTTCTCTCTCCTCTATTAGTACACATAGCAGTAGGTGATTGGACTTGAGAAGATGATGAGGCAGATTACATCAACATGATGTGGAAGTATGGAGGACACGTGGTAGTCAGGTTCATCATTTTTGGTGGCCTAATAGGAAAAATATGTCTAACATGTACCACCACTAAGGAGGCACCACATGGAGTTGATGGCATCAACACGATGTTATCTTAGAGGTTTAAGTTTTGTTAACTTGTGTCTAATTGTTTTAAGGGGAAGTTCCGATCCAATGTGAGGAGCTCCGATGTGACTCAAACATGGTCGTGGAAGAACCAAAGGACCAAGGGCATAAATAAAACCTATCACACTTGTGCTATGGTGTATTTTAGAGGGAGGAAACATTGTAACTCAATTATAAAGTCAGTTTGAAAAGGTTACAATGGAGGGATCTTTTGATGTTGAGTGGAACATGGTTGAGGGAGATCCAAAGAACCAAGTGCGGAGAGAAGGCCTAGAACCCAGGTGTTGCGAAGATGTTGTGTCGAAAGTAATTACGAAGTAATAATTTTAGAACTCATCTTTAATTGAATCCTAAGAAAGTTCTCATGCTAAGGAGGCCTGATGTTGGTGGTTCTTTGTTGTGGATCCAAAAAGAACGAATGGTGAGAACTATAACACAAGGAGATAGGTGCTTGGTAGGATCTTGAAATCCTTAGCACCTAAATTCTATGTTGTTGGTCACGAGACACAATCCTATGGAGGAATTGCGATAAAATAATTAAGCATAAGGAGCTAAAATTTCAGGATTTTGTGATTTCGTAGGATCTTTTCAATAAAAGTAATGATATAAAAGGGCTCTAATACAAAATGCATACAAAGGAGTTGGTTGATGAAGTTAATGGTGGCTGTAGAGATCATAAGGTTAGGGTGATGAGGATCATGATTCTTAGATAAGAACTATTGGGCTTGTCTTGATGTTCAAAGAATCCATCTATGATGTCTTGTGCATGTCTTATAGAAATAAATGAACAATAGAGAAACCATGCAGAAGTAAATTTCAGATATGTGAGCCATAAACAGGGATGCAGAGTCACATTGAGTGTGCAGGTGGAATGAGATTGAATTCTCAGTATGGTGAATCACACAGGGAGATGGTAAAGTGAAAAGGACCCATCCTTATGTTTTAATGCAGTGAAATAATTTGTGAAAAGAGACAAAACAAGAGAATGGAGTGTCATGCTAGGAGTCATCCCTTGAACAGTTTTTATGGCGACAACGACAACATTCAGCTCAGTTCAGCACGGGAGAAAACTTAGGATTATCGTTGAGGAACTGGGGAATATATTTTTCTTATGTATGTGGTTAAGATAGTGGAGAAGTGTGCGTGAATGTTGGGAAAATAGCTGAAGTGTTGAACTGAAGGAGAGTGCTCCAGAGAATTTGTGCAATAGAAGGCTCAGAGTCGAGTACATTCAGTTGAGTGTAGAAGCATGAATAAAATGTGTTGTAGCAGAGTGAGTATAGGGTAGTGTTGTTGTGTGAGGCCAAGAGAGATTCTAGAATAGTAGAGGACTGAGAGAAAATGTATTATATTGCAGTGAACTATATTATTATTTCTTTGTATATGGAATTTCCACTTTTTTCATTTTTAAAATTGAATGAAAGGTACAAGAACGAGTAGAGTAGGTGGTGGCTTGCATTCATAATAGGTTGGTGCCTCTTGGCAAGTATTTTCTTGCTATCTTAAGGGGGTCAGTGCTTCCTATGAGTGGGTTCTCACAAACAAATTTATGTAAATAAGTAGGTTCTTAATTTAGTTCATAATAACAAAGAGATTAGGGTTCTTTTCCCTTTGGGTTTCCACGTAAAAATCCCTGTGTCAATATGTGCATGATACTCATGTGATGGGTTTTTGATCATATTTATTGTGTATGAAATATCTCACAAGTAACTAACCATAGTGAAAAGAGTTAAATACTTATACTTAAAATTGAAATAATTTCACTATAACTAATTCACCCCCCCCCAGTAATTCCTTATTCCAATAGATCAATGGAATGCGTACTACCCTCAATATGAACATATTACCATTAGGATACTATGATGTCCTCATAGGAATGGATTGGCTGAACGGGCTAACTACAAAATATAAATATAACTTTTCAAGAATAGATGAATTATTTAATCAAGTTAGAGGATTTTTTATATTTTATAAAATTTATTTGATATTGGTATATCGTCAAATTAGGGTTAAGGATGAAAACATACACAAGACAAAACTTCACACAGATTATAGAAGCTATGAATTTTTCATACTTCCATTTGGGCTTACTAATGTACCTGCTACATTCATTTGTCTAATGAGTAGTGTATTAAGACCATTTCTAGATAAGTTTGTAAATTTCTTTATAGACAATATTCTATTATACTCAAAGAGTAAAGATGAGCATGACCAACATTTAAGGTGTTCATTATTACTAACAAATTCATTATCTAGGATATGTAATATCAAAAGAAGGGATTAGTGTAGATCCCAAGAAGATAAACAAAATAATGGAGTGGAAAAAACAAAAGAATGTGGAAGAAGTTAGATCCTTTATAGGCATCACATTCTATTAAAAGAGATTTATAGAGGAATTCTTTGAACTTTCTTATCCAATCTCTAATCTACAAAACAAGGGAATCAAATTTGAGTGGAGTCAAAAGTATCAAGATAGTTCTTATAAACTAACGTAGATTTTGAACACAAATCGAATATTAAGATTACTTGATCCCAATAAGGAATTTGTGATTTATATATATCCATGTAAGGAAGGTCTAGGGAAAGACTTGCTACATGATGGTCATGTTATTTCCTATGAATCCAGAAAATTGAAAGAACATAAGAAAAATTATGTCACTCATGATCTAGAATTGGCATCAATCATTTATGAATTCAAAATGTGCACACATTATTTAATTTGGAGGATATTCTAGATAATGACAAATAATGTTAGTCCGAAATACCTATTTGATCCACCTAATTTAAATGTTAGATAAGCAAGATGGTTAGCATTTTTTAGTGAATATGATTTTTAGATTACACACATTAAAGGGAAGGGAAACAAAAGAACTAATTCCTTAAGAAAAAACTTAAGAATATTAATGATACAAAAGCAATTAGTTGGTCAAAAACAATATTAGAAAAGGTCAAAACAACTACAAATTCTAATTTATAATATCTGAAAATTAAAGAAAAATTTCAGAAAAATTGATAAATTGGTTAAGGAGAAAGAGGAATCTTCAGTTAACTACCAATATTTATTGTAGTTTAAAGGCCGAATTTAAATTCCTAATGATATAAATATGATTTTTTTTTTTGCCTTCGATGAGATACATAAAATACCAACAATGGCTCATGCTACGTATAAAAGGTTGATCGCTACATTAAAAAAGAATTTTACTGGCCAAATACGAAAAGTGAAATAATTGAGTACATAACAAGATGTCTTAAATTCCAACATGTTAATTCATCCCATCAGAACTCTACTAGTTTGTTGCAACCACTACCCATTCTAGAGTGGAAATGGGAGACCATTTCAATATATTCATCATATGGTTACCAAAAAAAAAATAGCATGATTCCATTATGGTTATGGTTGACAAACCTACTAAAGAAGAAAATTTCATTCCAATCAAATATTCTTTCAAGGACATAAATATTGTAGAATTTTTCATGAGAGAAAGTTTTAGACTTCATGGGATATCTAAGATTCTAATTTGATAGAGATGAAAATTTCACCTACAAAGTGTGGAAAGGATTATTGAAAACATGGGAAATAAGCTGAAATTTAGTACATCCTGTAATCCTAAAAATTATTGTCAAACAGAAAGGACCAGTCAAATATTAGAGGGCATGTTAAGGATGTATGTGAAAGACACATAAACCAAATGTGAGGACTATTTGTATTTAGTTGAATTTTCTTATAACAATGGATATAAAAATCTCTAAAAATGAGCCATTTTGAAGTCATGTATGAAAGAGGACGTGAATTACCATTAAATTTGCACCCTCCTGAAGACATGTTGATGTTAGGGCTGTACCTGTTAAAAGAAATCGAAGAGATAGTTAAATCAGTTAAGCAAAATTTGAAAACAGCCCAATATCATTAGAAAAGCTATGTAAATCTGAAAGGAAATCAAAAGGAATTCAATGTGGGGGGATCATTTATATTTTAAATTCAAGCCTAAGAAGAGTACACTTAAAATTGCAATTATGCTAAGTTATCTCCTAGATATTGTGGACCCTTTGAGGTGTTAGCCAGAGTTGGACCCATTGTCTATCAACTAGCCTTACCAACCGATATTAAGTTTCATAATGTATTTCATGTTTCAATATTGAAAAAGTATGTACACAATTCATCTCATATGATTGATTGACATGTTGTACAAGTGGAACCAAATGGATCATTTCTAGTACAACCATTGTCTATTCTAGACCGAAGGGCGGTTACACTCCGGAATAGATATGTAGTGTAGTTGAATGTTCAATGGCAACAATTTCACTCCAATGGAAGCAACCTCAGAGCTAGAGCATTATTTCAAGGAAGCTTATCCTTCTGTGCTTTCATGAAATTTGAAGTATTTTTAGAGATAAAGTATTGATTGGACACTAGGATAGTGTCAAATTTAGGCTGGATAGGTTGTGGCATATCCTTTCTTAGTGATGTGATTATAAATAATTGTGCATAATTTGGTTCCTTAAATTTTTTTTTTGTACTCTACAGGAAACACATATGATCATTTTAATTATTAGTAATTTTTCGTTGATAACAATTGTGTTAAAACTATATTTTTATTTATTTATAAATAAATGCAAAGCTGGGAAATTAATGGTTGAGTACATATTGTTGAAGGAGGAAAAAGGATGCAATTTAATTATGAAAAAAAAATATTTTATCCATAAAAAATTCCTAATAATATCATTAAGGTGATTATATTTAATTCCTAATTAAGACATTAGCTAATTAAATGTTTCATAGAAGTCAAGAAGTTGTCCTCAATAATGGGAAAAAAGCACCCACAACTGGTGGATCCAAGCCAAATGGAATTCAAAGGGGGAAAGCAGACTCCAACTAGGTTCAAAGGAGTTCTTTATATTGATTTTCGACCTATTAGAAGATAGAGATAGGATATTTGAATGAGTTCCCTACTTCTTTAACTCAACAGGATTGTATACGAGATTCTAGAAAGAAAACTTCACTCCTGATAAAGAGAATTTCACAAGAGTCATTGTCTCAGTAGGCCTCTACTCCTTTCTAATGGATTATTGGGCTCCTTCAATCCTCAAAGGCATAGGAGATCAACTGGGAGAGTATATAAAAATGTTAGAAGGCACACGAAGTAAAAACTATGTCTCCTATGCCAGAATATGTGTATATATTGATGCCTTCAGAGCCCTCCCAGAAGAGAGAAAACTAATTTTCAGTGATGAGTTTTGGCTCCAAAGAATAGATAACGAACATACTCCCCTTTACTGTATAAATTTCCATGAGGATGGACACCTCTTCAAGGATTTTACGCAAAACAAAATGGCTCAGAACACTGATTAGGACAACTAGAAAAACAATAATGAGGGTTTTACTAGAGAAAACGCAAGAAATAAAAACACTAGGAAAAATAATACAAGAAAGGAACAAACACATGCAGTCAACCAGAACCAGTTTGAGGGTCTGAACAATATTCAAGGATAGACGTTACCAGGCAACCCAACAAAGGATGGAGGAAGAGAAGATAAGTAGTCTGTAGCAAATCAGGAACAAGAGGACAAAGGTTTGGATCACAACAACAAAGAGGATGAGAACTCACAATAAGACATAGAAATGGAACAAATATTGATGAATGAAAACACTAAGGAAAGTGCCATAAAAGATGCCTTGGAAGAAGTAGAACTCATATCAATAATAGAGGAGTGGAAGACAATGGACTAATAGCAAACCCAGAAGACCAACTCTAGAAAATAAAAGGAGCCTATCTCCTCCAAGAGGAATTAAATCATAGCTCGGATCATCCACCATCTGAAATAAAAATAACCAAACTCATCCTAGAAAACATAACAGTGGGAAGGTATATCCCAAAAATCCCAAGCCACAAAAGAGGAAGGAAAACCACCAGCCAGCTTCTTCAAAAACTGGGAGCGAGACTCATCAACAAAGGAAAGCTAAAGTCCGTAGCCCTAACCCCCACTGTTTAGAATTGAATTGTATTACTTAGAATATTAGAATACTTAATGGTCGATTAAGGAAAATAATCCTGAAAAATAAAATCCTTATTGGCAAAACTGATATCCTCCTCATTCAAGAAAATAAACTTCATTTTGCTCAACTTCATCTCATGCTTCAAATAATATAGTTACATAGCCAATTCTTCCATCAGATCGGCAGGAGGAATAATGACCATGAGGGAAATCTCGTTGTATGATCTCATCTCCTTTGTTGTAACTCATCAATCCATAACCACTATCTTGAGAATCAATGGTTCCACTATCGCTTAATTTTTCATTGGATCATTGGCCGATTTCCCTGAAGCTTCACATCTCACCTGGCCCAAAAAAGGCCTTTCAGATAACAATATTTTTTGTTGGAGCACATGGGCTTCTTAGGAAAGATGAGAGAATGTTGGAGCAACTCGATGTCAAGAACCAAAAATACAATGTATATATTTCAACAGAAATTGAAAACCAAAAAAGTGGAATATGGAAACTTTTGGAAATATAATAATCGACAAAAGGAGTTTTGAGCATAAAATGGAACTCCAACAAAAAATCATCAATGAGGGTATCATATATCAAAGAAAACAAGAAGAGATCAAGCTACAATAAATTTGGGTGGAAAGGGTATTAGAAGAAGAGAAACTCTGGCATAAAAAATCTAGAATAAATTGGCTAAAGTGTTGGAAGAGAAACTTTGCATTCTTCCATCGAACGATGATCCAACATATAAGGAATAATATAATACTAGCACTAAAGAATAAAGAAGGAAACCTTATCCATTCTCATGAGAAAATGGAAGAGAAATTAAATCAGTACTTCAACACTCTCTTCATGGAGCCAAGGAATGATCACGCAAGGAACATACAAAAAACAATGAAACAATGATTTGATTACGGAGTTCATCTAATCTGGACTATGTCTCTGCACCCTGCTCAATAGTGGGGAGGCATTCATTCAATTAGTGGCATAAAATAGATAAAAGTACAAGAAACAAGAAGTTACAACATTTATAACTCAAAGCTTAAAGATCGGAAGAGATTGGAGATCCCAACTTCAGAAACAGATAGTACCACTGAACTCCCAGCAAACACACCTATCCAAACTCCCAATTTGGATAATCAGGCCGTCTGAAACCTCTCGGAAACTCCCTACTACTCAAGGTAATGTTCGATTTTCTTCCAAGTTTAGGGTCTGTTGCATGCGTGTTCTTCTCAACTATCTGCTTGCTCCCCTTGCCTTTTTCTGTCACAACAATCATATATATAAGCATGGCAACATCCCTCAAAATCGCGGTAGTTTTAACATAATAACCAAGTTTAGGAAAGTGGGATTGGGTTGGAAGGTTATGTGGAAACAACCTTGTAACAATAGTGGAATCCTATTTGAACATAGAAAACTCATTAACAATGCTTAACACCTAGCGACATGTCTATTCGTGCTTTTAGCTATAGCGGACAATCCAAAGTCAATACAGGAGACACTTCTACAATCTATGGACCCACTCGCTTCTAAAACATAAAATATAATATATCACATCTGCTTCCTCCCCACAAATCATAATCAGCGTGGAGCCCATCGGTGTCTCAACCCAACTTTAGCACTCTGCGATATGGCTGACCCATGAGATTTATAAAGCACAACATATAACATATCATATGTAGATCCTCCCTGTCAATAGCAATCAACGTGGGCTAGGGTGTCACTCCATGCTACTGCTCCCCTTCCACCGGTGCTAATTCATATACGTGTTCCACCTTTGATCTACGATATGCAATATCGCAATCACAGTTGGGACCCTATCGAGGTTGATTCTTAAGCTGCTTCTTCCTCTTGCACTGATATGCAATATGAGGGACCCAATGGAAACCTACAATGTGGTTCTCCCTCATTCGTTGAGACTTTTTCCATGTCATCTTCTCTTGCCACCTGGAAAACTGAAACTAAAACTTTCACTTTCTCTAACTTCATCATATGGACTCAGATTTGAGTGTCATTCATATTGTTGGAATCAGGATGATGAGTACTTCGATCGAATGCTAAGTTAATCAAGATTCTGCCACTTTGAGTTTTGAGGTTTTTACCATACCACTAGTACTTTTTCGAAGATCCACCTCGATCAATCCTCCCCACTAAGAGATTTTGGACCACCAAAAGACCTTTCAATCAATTGGAAAGTGAGGAAATTTCTCCCTCACTTTTTCATTCTCCATCCATCGAGCTTTTCTTGGATGCATTCCTTTGAAGCCAATATAGATATACTCCACATCTCCCTGTTGTGAAGTTTTGGCTTTTTGATCAAGTATGATATCTTCAGGAAACTTATCTAGAAAGTCTGGTGCAAAATCATGCACTATAGGAGTCTTTTCAGCCTCCTTTACATCCATAATCAATGGAGGTTCATAAAGCTTCAGGTTTTCTACATTTACCACTAAGTACATCTACATATAAGTAGGTAAGTCAAGACAGAAAACATTGTCTCCGATATTTTCCAATATGGTGAAGGGACAATGTCTGATGGGTCTCAAATTCTTCCCTTCTCCCTCCATTCCATCCTTGCTGATATGGAGCCATACGTTGTCCCCAACTTAAAATGATGGTCAACTTGGTGCTTATCATGTCGATCTTTATACTGAGCTTGACTCTTCTCCAACTAGTCTTGCACAGTGTGACGAATCACTTGTACCCGCTGAATGAAATTATGTTATTTGTCCCTACAATCTCATGCATTGATAACCTCCTCTTTCCTAAAGACCATGTCCAATGGATCTCTAGGTAGATAGCCAAAAGATGTCACAAAAATTGAGCTTTTTGTAGATGAATGTGTTGCTCAATTGTATGCACGTTACACATAACAAAGCTATTCATCTCACAACTTGGGATGTTTCCCACAATATCATCGCAACAAGTGTAGCACCGTGTGGTTGAAAACCTCTATCCTTCCATCATTGTGTGTTGGTAACGAGCATTATGACACAAGTGTTGTCCTTGATGGCAACTCACTCAGATGACAGATCACAATACAGCAGGTTAACAACTCAGAGTTAGAGATTAGACTTCACAGAATGAAGAAAGAGAGGTATACGTAGGTTCACCATTAGCCAAACCACGTATACATTTGGGTTCACTTTATACAAGTCGCGTATATGTACACACACACTTTCACAAAAGGAAAAGCGTATATACCTTGGAAAACTAAGTTTTTGGTCCGAAGTATTTGGTCCATGGTATTTTGATCCATTTTATTGGTCCAAGGTGCTGAGTCCGAGGTATTGAACCTAGCTATTTGATCCAAGGTATTGGTCCTAAGTGGTTTTTTTCCATTGTATTGAGAAAGGCATAAAACTATAAAAGGAGGAGAAGATCATTAGGCCATGGTACTCAAGTATTAAATATCTGATGAAGAGTGAGACCTAGTATGCAGGTTATTGGGGTATGGTGCATTCCTGGACCTGAACTAGGGAGGAACCTTAGTGGTTGATTGAGGATAAGATTTAATGATGGATCAAGATCTTAAGGCGTGAAGTGAACTATCATTATGTTTGTTTTCTCATGAATATTCTAGATCTGAATATTGACGACTATATTATTCTATAAATGATATGATCTGGGTATAACTTAATTTTGGTATAGTTGTAGAATTATGATTTAATATTTGCAAATGTATACATTGGTTGGATTTGAGGAAAGTGCGTATACGCACATGTTCAGCACAAGAAAGTAGTGCATAACCTGTCATCTATGTTTTAGTTGTTGTTGTTTGTTGTTGTAGTGTTCTGGGTTCTAGATTGGACTCTAGTTACTGTATTTTGGTGACAACATTCTAAAATATCAGATTGATGGGTTGTCAAAGTGATTCATTGATTGATGCAGATATATTTGATTATTGAATGATGATTGTTGATGGATCTAGTCTGAAAATTTATGAAATGTGGTCCTTGTAAGAAAGGAGAAGGTTGTAGCCTTTTGTAGGCCGACACCTTCATACTACTAAACATATCAGCTAGTACAAGAGCTAGGGGGGTGTAGCTCACTTCCAGTAGAAGATGGAGAATGAGAGAAGGTTGTAGCCTTTTGCAAGTAGAAGCCTATGTACTGGTATAAGGTTGCACTAAAAAAAAAAATTTAAACAGAAATTTATTATTAATAAAAGAATACATATATGATTGCAGCAGGTGGTTTTCACCCACATTGGGTTTCCACCTTATATTTTGGTGTTTATGTGTGTTTCTTATGTGTAATTCTTTATTTTCATTTTACTACATTGTCTAATGAATTGCTGATATACTGATTAAAGTTCACTACATGATAATTTGAGATCTCTGCATATACGTTGGTTTCATTAAGTATAGTTGCGAATACATGCTAGTTCATGGAGCTGAAGTAGCGTATACAAATCACTTTTGAAAATTAAATTATTGATATGATAATACTGATTCACACCGCCCCCCTTATCAGTATTGTTTCCAACAGTTGGTATCATAGCAGGTCCTTTAGAAGAAGCTTGATCACTTCAAGTTAGATTGATCATCATGAGTAATCAAGAAAGTGAGCAATCCATCAAACTGCCAATATTTTATGGGAGCAACTTTGTTTATTAGAAGGTAAGAAACACATCCTATCTTTAATCTCTTGGAACAAATGTCTGGGAAATAATGGAAGGAGGATATACATTTCCATCATCCGTTCCTGCAGATACGATAGGTAAAAATGAATTTGAAACCAATGTCAAGGCTGTCAATACATTATTAGGAAGTTTGTCACAATCAAAGTTTGTCAAATTTATTCATCTCAAATCAGCCAAAGAAAGATGAGGCAAAATCGTTCTAAGCTACGAAGGAGACTCTCAGGTAGAACATGTTAAACTACAAGCTCACAGATTTCAATAAGAAACTCTCAAGATGAACAATGATGAAAGTATAGCTAGTTACTTCTTGTGTATAGATGAGGTTGTTAATTGCATGAAGAGTCTGGGTGAAAAGATAAAGGAAATTACCTTGGTTGAAAATTTTTTAAGATCCTTATCTACTAAATTTGAATCAAAATTGTTTTCCATAGAAGAAAAGCAAGATCTATAGAATATTACTATTACACAACTTCATGGAATCTTAACTGCCTTTGAGATGAGAAAATGAGGTCCATCATATATGAGAGAAGCCGCATTTAAAGCTTCAACAAAAGGAAAAGAAGAACTCAATGAATTAGGACATATTTTAGAAGAAGAAGAGGAGGTAAAAATTTTCAAGAAGCTTCAACAGGGTTCTGGAAGATTCAGAGGTAAACTACCTTTCTAATGTTTTGGATGTGGTTTTTTGGTTGTGTTATATTCTTTCCACGACTAGCCCACATAATTAACCAGGGGGTTAGAGGGGTGGTAGAGCCCCCCCTTCATTGCATCGATTCCATAGCTGTGGGGTCACAGAGGGTTTGAGGGGTGTAGGTAACCCCACTCTATGGGGTTCGTGGAATTGCCGCAAATTTTTTTGGTTTTGGACGCTATGTTAGGTTTAGTGGACCTACCTATGGTTTTGTGCATGATTTTCGCACATGTTTTTTGGACGCGATGGTTTTCGGTCAATGGTTTTGGACACGATGGTTTTTCGGTCCATGGTATTGGATGCTTCATCATGTGTAAATATGTATTGTAACATTCAAAGGAACATAATGAAAAGTCAAGCTGGTAGTCCCAGATTTGGGATCTAGTGGAAAATCTCTATGTATATGTGTTTTATGTGTTATGCTCTCGCTATTGTTTATTTTTTGTGTTTTGGAATTTGTATGCAGGTAATTTCTCTATGGGTTAAAAGCTACGGTGGTAGAGTCGGTTATTATGCTGCCAAATGTACTCATAAAGATAAATATGATAAAGGGAAGAAATCTACAAAATGGAATAAAAAACAAAGTGTAAGTAAAAAGAGCTACTATACTCATGAAGATAGTAATGGTCTATCAAATAGTGATGAAGATGAAAATAATAATGACTATAGACATCTGATGGCCTATGAAAATGATGAATTTTTGGATGCTTTAGATAAAGATGACCTTTAT
The DNA here is from genome assembly GCA_000404065.3 of Pinus taeda. NCBI lineage: Eukaryota > Viridiplantae > Streptophyta > Pinopsida > Pinales > Pinaceae > Pinus > Pinus taeda. Next base: position 10,303 of record APFE031438801.1, on the reverse strand, counting down.
GAAGAAATATCTAAAATCAAGATCTATTTAGAAGAAAAGAATATGATTATAGATACCTTGATATACCAGCTTGTTGAAAGAGAAAAACACAATGAAAAACTAGAATGTGAAATTGTGGTTCTAAGAAAGGATCTTGAGAAAACAAAAGCTCTCAATCTTAGATTTTCTAAATAATCAGAAACCTTAAATGAAATTATCAAAGTGCAGTGTTCTCCTCTGATAAAGATAGGTCTTGGATATACTGAGGAAGCATCTCAGTCACAGAAGTCATCAACCTCTACTAAAAGCTATCTTGATGCATCAAAGAGAAATGAGCAATTTGAGAATCATCAGTAAAGGCATAAAGGAGGTCACCACATAAATTAGGCTCAATTTAATTCAACAATGAATAGAAGCCACAATCAACCATAGGTAAATCAAACTCAATTTGTTTCAAAGGCAAATATCAATAGAAACTACAATCACCAGCTCAGTAGATTCGATAATTGCAGGAACTTCTTTAATGGTCAATGTATCTCATGTCATAATTTTGGACACAAAGTTGCTCAATGTGTTGCTTACAAAACTATCATGAGTAGAGGAGCACAAAATCAAATGAATGTGATAGGGATCGAGAAAAGTTCCTATAACAACTTTTCTCTTCTTCAAAATGAAATAGAATTCTCAATCTATAACAACTTTGGCCATGAAGAATCTAAATGCAGGAGTAAATTTCGGAAAATATCTCAAAAGGAACAAACTCCATTAAAACCAAAGTATGGAGAAAGAAAGAACCGTGAGTAGAAAGATGTGGTATAGCCTTGTATGCACAAGGACAAGAAAACTAGTGGTACATCGACAATGGATGCCACTGTATTGATAAACCACTATATTAGCCCATGGTATTGATAAGCCATTGTATTAGCCCATGGTATTGTAACAAATCATATTTATAACTTCATAATATCAATGCCAAAGTGGGGGTGAATATCCATGGTTAAGAATCTTGTTATATTGTTATAAAATATTTTGAATTTGAAATAAGTTATGTTTTTTGGGCATGCCATATTGATAAGCGATGGTATCGTAACAAAGTCTATTTAGAGATTAATAATATCCATGATAAAGGTGGTGAATTAAGAATCTTGTAATATTGATATAAAATATTTTGGTTGTGAAATAAATTATGGTTTTGAGCATGTGGTATTAATAAGCCATCGTATTGGTCCATGGTATTGTAAGAAATCATATTCTCAAGTTAATAATAAAATCAAAATATAACAAATTGAATTTTATTTTTTTATTACTTTAAATTTTTATTATTAATTGAACCAACATTTAGATGCTTACACTCATCCCTATACTAAGGCTTATATATTTTTTTTAATTTTAACTTTTTGTTTATTGCTTTTAATTTTTTATTATTTTTTAATTAAACCAACATTCAAAATTGTTTATATAGTAACATTACATTGTCTCTTTGGCGCAAAAAATACTTACTTGTAAAACAAATTATCTTGAAAAGCAATTTTATTTAGACGAGGCTGGCCATCAAGTTTGTCTATATATATAAACTTAAAATAAATTGTAATATAATAATTATATATATATATATATATATAAATAAATAATATATATATATTATATAAATATATAATATAATATTATAGAAAAAAAAAAAACTACAATAGAAAAAATTATTGAAGTGGCCAAATTCGGCACCTCAAAAATAAAATAAAAATAAAAGTGACATTTTGAAACCAATAACTTGAAAATAATTTTTATAAACCCATCCAGGTGCCCATGCCCATAGCCGGTCTTCGCTGGTCCAAACAAAGACGGGTTTAGCGGACGCTCACAACGACATGGTGTCCACTTAAATATTGCCGACATACCCCTTACATTTAGTAAATACAAGTACTATTGATGTACTTGTATTTAGAAGCTAGGGATCTTTCTCTCATCATTGATTTCACTCATCTTCACCAATTGGACTCGGGTAAACTATACCTAAAACTTTCGCCAAGTTTGGAAATATGGCTGGATCTTCATCATCATCATCTTCAGACCACGCCTCTAATTTTATAGATGGAAATATCATTTCTTTCAATTCGTCAGACGACGGACGTGCAGAAGTTCTGAGAATAGGAGTTCCGCGGTGGACTAGAAAAGCAGAAAGATCTTCTTTGATGGGCCAACATAATAATACCACCTATAAGCAGAAGCGAAAGGGGATAAATATTGGAGCAAGTGAGTTCGATGAAATAAGTGGTCTGAAATTTAGGGCTCCAACGAATTCAGAAAGTTATTTCCGGATTAAAAGTGGGAATGAGACACAATTGTCTGTAATGAATGGAGCCGAGGAAGCGTCTATGGAATGTGGTTTTTGTTATTGGCCATATTGATCTGAAAGAATGCTACAATGTCGAAGTGGGCATTGGTTTTGTTTCAAATGTATAAGGAAGCAAGTCGATCAAATCATCTATGGAGGTGTCAAGGAAGATGACTATTTATCCTGTATGGCTATTGGTGATTGCAAAGAGTCAATTCCTTTCTCAGACATCAAGAGAGCTCTTCCAGATGATGTTGTTGAGATATATCAACATCGCGTGGTTGAACAGGTTGTACTTGAAGCCAAAATTGAAGGTCTTGTTTATTGCCCATTCTGTAACATTCCATATGAAATAGACAATTGTCTACACGTGTTCGATTGTCCAAACCCTAAATGTTTAGTCGCTTCATGTATTGAATGCAAGAAGGTGAGTCACTCACCATTACCATGTGAGGAGGTTGACAAAAATTCTGAGACTGTTGTTCGTAGGGCAATAGAAGAGAGGATGACAAAAGCTGTGATAAGAGAATGTAACATTTGCCATGCGGAGTTAATAAAGACGTCTGGATGCAATAAAGTGAGATGTAAGTGTGGAAACATAATGTGTTACATTTGTGTTGGGGATTTTTCTAGAAAAATCCCAAAAACACAAAATTCAAGCACACAGAGGCAATGCTCTGTTTCCTTTACTCCAGGATCTTTTTGCACAGGGAAGCTTTTTAAAAACAAATTAACTGAGAACAGAGTATTGCACCACCATAAAAGATTTCTATTCATTAAAAAAAATTCAATGATACATATTCATCCTCTATGCTGAGAGGGATTCACCAAAACAATTCTTTTAAAAACAAAATACTCTGCCTCCTTTTACAAATGATTTTTACACCACTGTGTAAAATATTCTTTTCACATTTACTGTTGTAAAATAATTTTTACATATGCTGCTCCAAAAAGAAATTATGTGCCTACTCATTACAAAAAAAAACTTCACCACACAAAATATTACATGCTCTGTTCTAATCTTTCCTTCGTCTTCGCACTGCTGTGCGATCTACACAAACAAAGTTAACCTGTTAAAAAAAAATCTCCCCTGCTTCTTCTACACACTGATGTGCGATTCATCTCACACTTTTTTTTCATACTAGTCAACCCATAACAGAAAACATATATATCGTATACGATAAGTATGCAATGAAATAAAAGGACTTACCCATATTTCCGTAGGAAATTAAAAACATTAAAATTTAACATTCTACCAAACAAATTACGAACCAACGTAAATACCATTTATTATCCTACTGCAGTAAACGACGATCAACCCAAAATTTTTACGCAATGTCATGTTGCAGGTTCGTATGCAGCTTTGAATGCAATCAACGGTGGAGAACGCTGGAGCACATCAGACGGCGGAGGAGAATATCAGAAGAGCATTTTTAACCAACATTTACCTTTCGTGAAGTTGTCAGAGGGTGATGTCACGCCTCAGCCAAGCGTCAGCACTATATCTTCTCGGAGCGCCTATATACGAAAACCACTTTACACAAAAGGCGGTCCGAGAAACTCACCGGCGGTTTGTGGTTTTTCTTTGGTGGTTTTGGGCGTATTAAATGTTGCGTTGAAATTACATTTTCAACGCTCCTCTTTAATTTCAACTGCTGGGCATTCGGTCATACCCAGACACTTCATCAAAAGTTCAAAGCTTTTCTGATCTAGTGGCTTTGTCAAGATGTCTGCAACTTGTTCTTGAGTTCTACAATGTTCTAGGACAATTTCTCAATTGTTCACCAATTCTCTGATGTAGTGAAACCTTGTATCAATGTGTTTCGTTCTCTTATGAAACACTGAATTCTTTGACAATGCAATAGCTGAGCTATTGTCACAAAAAATCATTGTCGCTTTTGCCTTCTCTTGGCCTAAGCTTCTCAACATCCTTTTCATCCAAACTGCTTGACATGCTGCTGCTGTAGCTGCCACATATTCAACCTCTGCTGTAGACAATGCTACAATGCACTGCTTCTTAGAAGCCCATGAAATGGCTCCTGAACCCATATGAAAAACATAACCGGAAGTGCTCTTCCGATCATCAACACTT
>APFE031438795.1:14753-42897 GCA_000404065.3 Pinus taeda | reverse complement strand
CCCCCGCGGGGGGGACAAGTCCCCCCGCACCCCCCCGCGTGGAGGGGTGTACAAACTTCCTGGGGTATACATCTAGCTGAAACAAATACCTCTGAACAACCATGCTCCACACACAACAAACCTCCCCCCACGCAATGTGATAGGTTGTCCCAGCCGTCAAATAAAGGAGCAGCGCCCGCTCTGCAATAGAGTCTTTAAGGAACAATGTATGGAAATATCCCATGTTTACAAAAGTAGCAAATTACTTAAATCAAGGCATAGATTTGCGTCGCTTAATACGTAAGAGACTGCGGTGATATAATGAAAGGTTGGGGATAAGACATTTGCCGTAAATAGAGAGTCTCATGCGGTCATTGTCAATTGTTCTGTCATGATTGGTGATAATATATATTCATGCCTTGTATGGTTTGGGAAATAATATATAATTGATTATTAAGGCATAAGAAACAGAAGGGTGCTAATAACTTACCTGTTGGTGTAAATAATGTGACTTCAATACCATTAATAGTGCTCTGCTGCCGACAGGTGTCCATAACCTTAGCAGAGTTGTTTATTTCACCCATGGAACCATGATCCTTTTTGTATGCTTAAAATGTTGTGTAATGTCAAAATGTAGGCCATTATGCTGGCTTGGTGACCAGTTAGCCATAATTCCATTCACGAGGAAGGAGCAAAAATTTGGCAGGCCGGCTCGTGATGAGACCTCCTGTTCCAAGGGTTGTTTATTTGATATACCTTTTGGACCATATCCCTGGTGTGGTGGCCATAGTGGGAATGCCACTTCACTTTCATCCTCATGATCATGGTAGGCTGGCTCTTAATGAGACCCCCTATCCTGCATTTGACAACTTATAAGTCATGTTTGCTCTTTTTTTTCTTTATTTTTCGTAAAGTACTTTCCCTATTTATACACAAAGGGTGGTTCAACACTCCTTAAGAGTAGGAATGGTGGAAGAAGTCTTAACATCTCAATAGGAAGATATAAACCCTTTGCTCTTATTCCTGAATAATAATCAAAGAGGATTAAAAGGGACCAACATGATAGAGATAACCAATCAAAGCAGAATTAGTAGAACAATGACAACAAAAGATGATGAATAAGCGTGTCATTCCTTCTGTCCTCTTACCAATTCAGGGCAATTTCTTATAAAGATAGCGATTTATGATTGACTGATTTCAGTATGTTGTGATTTTGTATCCATTGCATAAGTTCATAGATGTATTCTAAAAGACTTGAAAGAACAGGAACAATAAGCATCCTTAATTTAGAACAACAAAAGGAACAAGTTGTTTCACAGGGAGAGCAAGAGCATGCAAGTGGTGTTCTTTTTAAGAAAAGGAACTACAAAAGAACACAAATGTTTTTCCTTTGGAAAAGGAACAGCAGAAAACGCAAATGCCATTCCTTTGAAAAAGGGAACAACAAAGATGGAAAACGTTGTTCCTTTGGAAAAGGAACAGCAGAACACACATATGTCTTTCCTTTGGAAAAGGAACAACATAAATTGAAAATGATGTTCCTTTCGAAAAGGAACAGAAAACACACAGAAATGTCGTTCCTTTCGAAAAGGAACAGCAGAAATCGAAAACGTTGTTCCTTTGGAAAAGGAACAATAAAACAAGCAAATGTCGTTCCTTTGGAAAAGAAACAATAGAAATCGAAAATGTTGTTCCTTTGGAAAAGGAACAGCAAAAACACACAAAATTTTTGTTCCTTTGGAAAAGGAACAATAGAAATCGACAATGTTGTTCCTTTGGAAAAGGAACAACAAAAATACACAAATGTTGTTCCTTTGGAAAAGGAACGGTAGAAATAAAAAATGTTTTTCCTTTGGAAGAAGGAACAACAAAAACCCACAAATGTCTTTCCTTTGGAAAATGAACAGCAGAAATAAAAAACGTTGTTCCTTTGGAAAAGGAACAACAGGACATAGAAATAAAGAAAAAGAACAAAATTACAGCAAAATGACGGCTGATCCAAAGGGGGATGTTCTTTTGAAAAAGGAACAGCCAGAAGAAAATGTTGTTCTTTTGAAAAAAAAGGAACATCAAAAATAGTAACAACAAAACGTTGATTCAAAAATATATACAAAAATGATTCAAGAAAAGAAATTATGTACAAACTGTAAAAAGAAATCAATTTCTTAATGAATTACAGGTGAGGAAGACTTATCTTTCTCCCCCAAAATCTCCATATCAAAGTCTCGGCATAGCTGCTGGCAGAAGGACTCCCGAGTGAGTGGTTTGTGATATAGATGAACTCAGTGGCCATTTTCCTTGAAGACATATCCAGAACCATCAATAGTGATTAGAGTAAGGGTACCATTGTCATGTACCTTCTGGATTTCGTATGGTTCCAACCAACGAGTCTGGAGTTTCCCGGGGAAGTCTTGAAACCTGGAGTCATACAAAAGAGCCCAGTCACCTTCATGGAAGACTTTATTTTTAATGAGAGCATCATGCCATTTAGCTCGCTGCTGTTGGATCAAGGTAGTGTTTTGAAGTGCAGAGAGCCCAATTTCATCCAGCTCATTGATTTGTTGTAATTGATTAATCTGTGCCTCATTTAGATCTAAGCCAACTTCTTGTGTTGTTCGTAATGTTTGGATTTCTAATTCTATGGGGAAAATGGGTTGTTTTCCAAACACTAATTGATAAGGTGAGTAACCAGTGGTACTTCTCCATGTTGTTCTGTAAGCCCACAGTACTTCAGGTAGTCTGGCAGCCCAATCACGTCTATGTGACGCAATGGTTTTTGTTAGTATTGCTTCTATTATTTTATTGCTTCTTTCTACCTGCCCATTTGCCTATGGGTGGTATGGAGTAGTGATTTTATGCTGGACATGATAGTTGCTGAGTGTTGCAGCTATTCTATTCCCAGCAAACTGTGGTCCACCGTCTGTAATTATCTCTCTTGGAAGGCCATAACGTACAAATAGATGGAACACAAATTGTATGACAGTGCCCTCTGTAGCTCTTGGTAATGCCTCTGCTTCAACCTACTTGGTGACATATTCTGTTGCCACCAAAATATATGTTTTCTGGTTTGATGATGGGTTAATTGGTCCAACAAAATCAAGAGCCCATCATTTTAATGGTTCGATGACTAGCTGTGGTTTCAAAGGCATCTTATCAGACTGACTAGGGCGTCCTGCTCTCTGGCAACTATCACAGGCTTGGACAAATTTCTTTGCATCTTTGAAAATCGTGGGCCAATAATACCCTTTTTGTAGCACTTTATGTCCAGTTCTACGATCGGTGAAATGTCCACCACATGGTCTGTCATGGCAGGATTTCAAAATGTCAAAGATTTCATCTTCTCGAATGCATCTTCTGATATGCATGTCTGCCCCTGTGTGGAACAAATAGCCCCCAATCCAAGAAAATCGAGTACTCCGCTGAACAACCTGTTTCCATTAATTATGGGTTAGATGCTTTGGTAGTTTACCTACTGCTAGGTAATTGGAAACATCAGCATACCAGGGTGTTTGAACAGCCACAACAAATAGATGCTCGTCCGGAAATTGATCTTCAACTGCTGCTGCATCAATTGGTTTTGGCATTCTTGAGAGAAAATCGGCTACAGGATTTTCTTTTCCAGGTCGATCCTTGATTGTAATATCGAATTCCTGCAATAAAATCAACCATCTAGTTATTCTGCCATTTGTGATAGGCTTGTTTGCTAAATATTTTATGGCAGAATGATATGTGTACAATATAACTGGATATCCAGTAATGTAATGTCTGAACTTATTGACAGCATGTATTACAGCTAGAAATTCTTTTTTAGTAATAGTGTAGTTTAATTCAGCAGGGGATAAATTTTTGCTAATGTAATAAATTGCATATGGTTTTCTATCCTCTTCCTGCCCAAGGACCACTCCAATGGCTGTATCTGAGGCATCAGATGATATCTGGAATGGAAAATCCCAATTTGGTCCTCGAAGGACTGGGGTTGTGGATACGAGCTTCTTCAGATCCTTGAAAGCACGTTCACATTTTTCTGTCCAAATAAAATCAACGTTACCAGTTAGTGCATACAATGGTGCAACAATATGCAAATAATGTTCTATAAACCTCCTGTAATAGCCAGAAAATCCAAGAAAACTGTGTACCTCTATTTAAGTAGTAGGAGTGGGAATAAGTAAAAGTATTTGGATTTTGGCTAGGTCTACCTGAATGCCAGTTGCTGAAATATAGTGTCCTAGGATAAGTCCTTCCGTCATCATCATATAATATTTTTCATGGCTTAAACAAAGCCTGGTAGCAATGCAGCGTTGTAGGACTTTTTCCATTGTATCCAGTGCTGGATCGAAATCATCTTCGTATGGTGTAAATTCATCCATATATACTTCAAGTCCTTCATTTATTAAGTCTGCAAAAATGCTAAGGATAGCCCTTTGAAATGTGGCAGGAGCATTGCATAAGCCAAAAGGTAAAACTCAGTAGGAAAATGTTCCCCATGGACAAGTAAAAGTAGTTTTGTCTTGGTCTTCAGGGGCAATCTGAATCTGATTGTACCCACTTAAGCCATCCAGGAAAGAAAAGAATTTCTTTCCTGCCAAAGTGTCTAATACTTGGTCGATGAATGGGAGAGGGAAGTGGTCTTTTTGTGTTGCTTTATTTAGTTCTCTATAGTCCACACAGATTCTCCATTTCCCATTCATTTTTGGTACCACCACAAGCGGAGAGACCCATTTACTATCAGAGATAGGGTAGATAAAATTGACATCTAAAAGTTTTTGAAGTTCAACTTTTACCACATCTTTTAGATGAGGATTTAGTCTCCTCACAGGCTGTCGAATAGGTCTCGCGTCTTTTTCTATGTAAATGCGGTAAGTACATAATTGGGGGTCAATTCCTTTCATATCAGGGTATTCCCATGCAAATGCTTCTTTATATTTCCTTAACACATGGATGAGCTTCATTTCTTGCTCGGATGTGAGGTTGGCATTAATGTTTAAGGTTTTTCCCAGTTAAATTTCCACAATTTTACTATTTGCAACAGAGGTGATACGGATTGTATGATCATGTGTATCTTTCAAAGGATCTTCTTCTAATTCATTATCAAATGCTGCTTGTATCATATGACATTGTGTGCAGGATGTGAGTTCAGTTTGACTAATGAAATTATTAATGGCATCGTCTTCTGTTTGGTCTTTGAAATCAAGTGCCCCTTGTATAGTTAATGGAGATCTAATGTTATCAATAAGGTATGATGCAAGGTGCCTATTAGTTTTGACTATCATGACACTTGGCTGCGCTGGAGGATATAGAACTAAGTTCTTGATATATGTTCCTCTAGTTATGATCATATTTCCTTGCCGACAGCCAATATAGACATTGATAGTGGCAAGCCAAGGTCTACCTAAAATCAATGGATGTCCATCAAGTTGGGTTTTGGGATTTATTATCAGAAAATCAGTTGGATATTCCCAGGAGTCAACAGAGACCATGACATCATGTAGTGTGCCCTCTGGCCTAACCACAAATTGGTCAGCCAATTCTAGCAAGGTAGAGGTGGGTTCTACAGAAGTAATGCCTAGCTTTTGGCAAGTAGTAGTTGTTAAGATATTGATTGCAGCTCCAAGATCAACTAAGGCATTGGAAAGGGCCTAACCATAAATTTGGACAGTTACTATTGGGTTTCCTGGGTCTTCGTATTTAATGGGTGTTTCTTTTCTTGATAATAAGTCAGATAAAGTGCCGACTACTTTGACTCTTGGATTATTTGTTATATTCCTCCTTGGATTCTTTATGCACAATTCTTTGTTAGTTTTTGTGTATATCGGGATGTTTTGAATGGCTTGGAGGAATGGAATTTTTATGTACAACTTTTGTAATTCTCCTAGAATGTCAAAATCAGGATATTTTATTGGTCGAGGTATGACTAATCATTTTGGGAACGGGGGAGAGGATGTGGTTGCTTGATTATGAGTTTGTTGTTTATTCACATCCTCTTCTTGTGATAGATGTTCTCTGAGTAACTGATCTTCAACCTGAACTATCTTATCTCCCTTGGTTTCAATAATACGCCCAGATCATAACTAAAGATCATTACACTCCCTCAGATTGGCTCCTACTTCAGGTGTTCCTATGATTTGGAGAGATTGGACCGGTCTGTTATTTGGATTGGGGTTGGGTTGGGCTAGGAGTTGTGGTCCCAGATTAGATTGGGGATTTTGTTGTAAGGCTGGCAGTGTAGGTTGAGGGAGAGGAATGGTTCCTACTGGTTGATGCATTGGTCTCTGCCAGTTTGTCTGCCAGGATGAACTTTGTGAAGTAGGGGGAGTCCATTGTGGTGGGTATGGGTTGCTTTGCCAATATGGTGGGGTATAAGGAAGATTCGGCCAACCAGATTGGCTTCCCTGATTCAGCCACGGGTTTGAGGAAGGAAATAACTATGGTGACCAGTTTGAAAATGGGGGTTGGAATTGACTTTGCCGCATATTATACTGTTGAGAATTATACTGCGGAGGCTGAAAAGAAGAAGTTGGGTCTGAAAAGATACCAGATTGTCGTGGCTGCCACTGACGACGCTAGTTGAGCAAATACACTGATTCTGGCTCTTCTTTTGCTTCCTTATATACTTCTTTCAATCCAGGAAGTGAGGGACAACTCTCCGTAAGGTGATCTTTTGTGCAGATGGCGCATGTTTGGACTGCATCTAGTCGACACTCCTTATGGCTATGCTTCTTCCTACATCTGGGACAGAAGATTTCCAAATTCTATTCTACCTCCATTTGCTTCTATTTGGCTTGCATAATATCAAGTTGTGTAGTTAATGTCCCTAGTATATCAGTTTTAAAATTTTCCAATAAATTTCCAATTTCTACACGTGTTACTCCTTCTCTCGAGATTTTATTATCTCTTACAAACCGATCATGTCCTGCCGATTTTACTCTTGTGCTGCCTCTCGAGCTCTTGATACATAAATCAATAATGTCAGCAAAACTTTCTTGATAAATATCTCCTTTTCCCATAATGTTTAATGTTTCGATCCATTGTTCCTTCATGCCTGTTATTAATGTCATTTTCAACACATTATCAGGTAAAGGCAGTGATGCATAAGGATATCTTTGTAGATTATACTGGAAATGTTCCACATACTCCTCTAATGTTTCGTTTGGTCTAGCTATCATCTGGAATATTTCGTCCTTCAGTTCTCTAGACCTGCAATAGTCCTGATATTTTTTTAGAAAATATTCTTTCATTTGATCCCAGTTATTTATAACCCCGCCACCTAATCCCATAAACCATCTTAGAGCATCCCCTTTTAGTGTAGAGGGAAATAGTTTTAGTTTCTGGGGGTCGGTGGTGTAATCATATCCCCTACACAGTACATCAAATTCAAATAAAAATGCATCCGGGTCTTCTGATGTAAGACCGTGGAATGTAGGGATATGTTGAAGAGAGATTGCTTTCATAGGTGCATTTGTTGCAGAATCCTCTATGGGGTATTGTAATGTAGAGGTTTGAGTGTTTGGCTGGTTTTGAGCCATTGGGTCGAATATATGCCAATAACCTTCTGGGATATCTAGGAGGGTATTCCTAGGTTGAGAGGGAATGGCTTTAGCAGGAAAAGTTTTAATAGCACTTCCTCTATCTAGGATAATGAGAGTGCCTAATGTTTGAGGAGATTGAGTTTCTTCAAAGATGATTTTTGCAGCACTTCCTTTGTCTAGGCTATTCAATGGTTGAGTTGTCTCAAGAGGGGATCTCGGTTCCTCGGTTTCCCCTGTCTCTCCTCCTCCTTCACAAAGATCACTGAAATTCCCTTCTTGCAATATTTCTAGAGTATAATTTTCAATTTCTTGAAAGTCCTACTCTTCAGTTTGACTATGCACCTCAGCAAAGGCTACAGATGGTGATCCTGTGGCTTGAAAGGAACTAGTAGGCTGTTTAGAAATGACTTTCTTGGGTCCTACTAAGGGCTGAGATTCTTCTTTCTTGTAGATTTCGTCTATGAAGGTTGGTCGACCAAGGGTCACCGACCCCTTAGCTTTTTCCGGCTTGGATAAAGGTTTGGAATTTTTTTCTGGCTTTTTTTGCTTAGTCATGCACTCAAATTAACTACTAAATTATACTCAAACAAAACAGCAGCAAATCTGTAGGAAAGCGGGTAGAGCATCATCGCTTTTACATGCTCCACACATAGGTTCTTACCTTCCATTTTCAAAACCCAATGCTTCCCTAGCAGGTTCGTACGCTACTCTGAAAAAAAAAAGAACAAATGGCTACACTCTTTCCCCAGCAACGGCACCAAAATGTGGAGCTATAAAAAGGGTCTTTTTCACCTCTAATTACCTCGCATTAATATGTCAATCCAGGAACGTTTTGTTATTTCAAAGAGTGTCTCAGTCTGAGGCTATCATTTGCTAGAGTAATGCTAGTAGCACAGTGTTTGAAAATACAAAAGTAAATGGATGCTTGTTTACAGCTTAACTACTTCAAAAGATTAAATCACACATTCAGAAATTTATCAGTCAAGGGTTCAATAGCAATTACCCATCCCTTTGGAAACTGATGGAAAAGGAAATCAGAGAATAGATCATGGAACTGGGAGCTAGATAGTATATGTCAATGCTCACTACAGCCTAAGATCATTCTTCACACCAATAACAAGAAATCGAACGGCAGATAAGAAATGGAACAACAACTAAGAAATCGACAGCAATGAAATGGAACAACAAACCTAAATTGGAACAGCAAACCTGAAATGGAACAGCATTTAAGGATTAGAACAACAACTAAGTCTAACAAGCAGTAACATCTTAGTCTATCAAATCAAATGCATTAATCGTAATCTACAGGAATCAAATGACAATCCCTCACTCTTAAGGACGGATTGAATAACACATACAATTGGAACAGTGTTGATTACTGATAAATTATGAAATAATGCTTGAAAACCATACATACACACAACACACTTAAATAGTAGTCTGATCTAGTTATCACCTCAATTAGAAAGAATACGACTGCATTTCAAGATAGAAAAACATTATTCATAAATCCAACAATCACAAAGAACAGAACTTCCAAGATGAATTTTGTAATGTTAATGAACAAGTGCACAACACAAAGGCTCTGTAATGGAACAACAACAGTATTCTGTAAAGACTAGCGGTATTATATCAACACCTAAAAGAACAGTAATATGATGCAAAGTCAATACAATAGTTTTTTCTTGAGAAACCTTAATGAATTAAACATAACATAGCATGTGATATAAACTTATAAAACACATCAGATTTCCAAATCACGTTGATAAGCAAACCACGCAAAAACCAAACGTAATGGTACAAGAGCAAGTGTCCTCTAGGGCTGGGCCCTTAGCCTCTAGGGGTACACCGCTTGAAGTTATTCCAGACTCAAAGATGAAATAGTAACCAAGTTTGTATTAATGCATCAAGTAAAATTACAGTAGAGTAGTTCTTAGAAAGACTCGATGATCAAAGTTTTGATCTTAAAAAAAATTACATAAAATCATAACAACATCTAACTCTCCTTTGAGCTAACAGTGCTACCCCTTTTATAAGGGTGACAACGGAGATATCTAAGTGCAGAAATAGATAAAACAACAATCCCTCAGGATCAAGGATCCTAAAGGATTCGCCGAACCGTTAGTCCTCAGTCATTTCTTTTCTTTCCTGCGCCGAGCTGATATCTCCACTTCCTTTCCCAGGCTGATTCACTTTGATCTTGTTTGCATATGGTCTCCTATCGAAGGGACAGTGGTTAACCCGTCCTTGTCTTTTCCTTTGGAACAACAACTCCTCGTTTTTCCTCCTTCTTGCATAAGGAAATGACAATTGTCAGCGTTTTCATCCTACATATTAATCTCACATGTTTTATTACAATTCCTTATTATTTTCCGAGTTCATGATGCAAAAAGGTTTGTAAATTCTAATGAAAATATGCTGAAATAATCCTCAAAAACATACCTTCTTTAGTACTCCACAGCAGGGTGCGATGGGCGCAAAAAGGAAAATTTACACAATGATTTTTCATGAAATTTTTGCCTGTTTTTGCTCAAATTAGGATCCTAATTCGTCTTTTGTCTCTGTTTCAGAGATTCATCAGATCAATATGGTCTTCACATGGTGTGAATGCAAACATGAAGAGGAGGACATGATTGCCTTACATGATCAGGGCACAGTTACTGCATTACGAAATTGTGGTTTGCTCAAATTCTTCCTCATATCCAGCATGACGCAACAAATTAGTTTGGTACAGTATTTCCTCGATGCTTGGGATCCAATCAACCAGGTATTCCAGATTAGAGGCAAATCCATTCCATTTATAGTTGAGGACATCTACTTTCTGATAGGCTTATCGAGGCGTGGTGCTCCTCTTTCACTATCAGGATCCGCTCAGGGGGCCGAATCTATGAGAGATTATATTCGTCAGTATTGTAGAGATGGATCTCAGCCCAACAGAGACAGTAATATCAATATCTGGGATGTCACTGATCGTCCCTTGAGGACCATTTTATTCACCTTTACTAGATTGGTTGGTAGCGCGGCTATTCAGTTGGCAAACAGATCTTATATGCAGTACGCCCTGGAATGCCTGGAACCAAAGGTATTCAACTGTTGTGAGGTGGTACTTTCGGTCATAAAAGAACAACTCTCCAAGGTAAAGAATGGAAGATCCAATAACTTTGGATACGGTTCCATCTTGACTGTTGTTGCCTTGGAGAGGATTCCACTGATGTAGCCTTAGTATATTTCACTAGGATTGCCAGCACCAAGGGAACCACGGATGTAGAGGTGGGTTGATCTCATGGCCAGATATGCTGGTCAGTCACAAATTTCTTTCTCTGATGCCTTCTTTGAGTGGTTTTACCATCAGGAGATGGTCTTTGTGTAGTATCCATACATCAGGATGGATTTCCAAGGCAACCCGGATTTGGCGTTAGCGGCTGGTGAACAGTGGAGTGTTATGGGTAAAATGACTTGACGATGTCATTGTTTATCAACTTTATAATGTTTCTATGTTTTTAACTGTTATCAAGACTAATCGAACTCATATGTGTGTGTAGCTATTGGGCCAGTGCGACCATCATTGCTGTCCTTCGCGATCTGGACATAGCGGAGACCCTGGCAGTGTTGCAAGATCAGGTCGAGGGTCTCACTCTTGTTATTCAGGATGTGAGGACTGATGAGTTACCTCTGAGGTTACAGCGCCACACTACTGGTGTGCTAAGTCGATGGACCTAGCTCTTGCACATGATTGCATAAGCGGAACATACGATAAATAGCTGGGTTCCAAACGGAATAAACGCCAGTAAGCTGTAGGATGACAAGTTGCAAATTTAACCTGAAAACAAGTTAGTGTATGCCACGCAAAATGGCATCAGAGAGAAGTTCAATCAACACGCTATACTCAGCAATGTTTTTCATTGATAGACCAATACATATCCCCCTAAAAGTCACTAACTCACTGCTTGGATCAAAAATGGCCCAGGCTGTAGAAGATAGGTTCCGCGTACTACGACTAGCTCTATCGGCGTACCCAACGAATGATTCCAAACAGTTTGACATCTACAACAAATGAAAAGTGGATTACCTAACCAAAATGACAGCTCTTGACTAAAACAAAAATGTAACAAAAGCATATCTATAAAGAGATTACTACACTTAATCAAGCATATTAATGCTTAAGATACAACCTGTTTTAGGGTTGTGACAATGGAATCCCATCGTAATCTACCAGCTCGTAGGCTCCTTTTTCTAATACTTGTTTAACAATATAGGGGCCCATCATAATGGTTCGAACTTACCTGCTCCTAATTTGTCAGAGTCCTAATCGTACAGCAAGACCAGGTCACCTTCTGAGAAGACGCGAGGCTTGACATTTTGGTCAAATTGTGCCTTAACATGTTTCTTATGAGCTTCATTAGCCAATGCAGCATCACGACGAGTTTCATCCAAGTGGATTAGTTCCAAGAAATGAGCCACTTCCTCCAAAGTTTCAAGAAGTAGATCAATTGCGAGCTTGAGAGATGAAATTTCACACTAAATCGGTAAGATAGCTTCTAAGTCATACACTAACTAAAAGGGTGTAAATCTGGTTGCATTTCTTACCGATGTCCTAAATGCCCACAAAGCTAAGTATAGGATTAAATGCCAATTCCATTTGTGGACTCCAATCATTTTTTTCAAAATGCGCTTCAAGACGTTGTTGATTGTTTCAACCTATCCATTAGCCTGGGGATAATATGGAGTAGAATTATCATGGGATAGTCCTAATTTGGCAGTCAATTCAACCATCATGTGATTGTGAAAATGTGATCCATGATCTGTGACTATAGCCTATGGAACACCAAATCTAGAGACTACATGATTGAAAAAGAAAAGAGCAGTTGTTTCGCCACTATTGTTTAATGTAGGCACCACCTCAGCCCATTTTGTAAAATAGTAGATAGCGACTATGATATACCCATGCCCCTCAGTCGAGGTGGGGTTACATGTCATGAAATCAATGCCCCATTTAGCGAATGGCCCAACAACAACTACTGGATGTAGTGGTGCAAGTGGTAATCTAGTTTTGCGATAAAAAATCTGACAAGCATGGCAACTTCTGACTGCAATTATGCAATCTTTGAATATTGTGGGCCAAAAGTAACTAGCTTGTAAGATCTTTTGTGTCATAGCGTAACCAGATTGATGCCCCCCACATGCACCTAAATGACAATCATTTAGGACTTTTTCAGCCTCCTCATGCATGAGGCACCTTCGTAGAACTGTATCAACACCACGATGATAAAGTGTATCACCGATGATCATGTAGTCTCTAGCTTGGTATCGAATACACCGTTGTTCAGAGTGAGAGGTGTCAGGTCTAAAGGTTTGGGTTTGGAGATAGATCAGTATATCTTCATACCACGGATCACTTGACGATATCAAAAGCAAAGTTTCATTCACGATTGATGCTTTATATGTTAAATCGTTGGATGACGATGGGAGGTCACAAAGTAACTCCGTGAAGACTAGAGATTTCTTTTATTCAGATTTGGTGAGGCAAGTGTCATAGGAGAAGTTTCTAGAAGATTCCATGAGCATCCACTTAGCAAATTGTCTCAACCATTTTTCCATTCTCGCTCATCACACCCTGCAAAAGGCCTTTTCAATATGCATCTCACTTGGCTAGTGTAGCAGCCAGTATGCATCGCACCTTGATAATGGAGCAGTCAGTATGGTTCAGTTTTGAGTGGTTTTTCAGGTGGAACTTCTGGGGAATGATGTAACCAATTGAATATGATCCTTTAGGTTATGAAACAACACTTTTAGGGGTTAAAGAGCCCTTGGTTTATCAACATATATGATTGGGGTTGTAGTGCCCAAAAATTTCTATAACAGGATCTGACTTCGGATACGTGCTTGCAACTCTACTGCATTGGCCTTCATCATCTTGGGCAAATGAATTTGGGCTCCTTTATAGTTCATCGTCCATGCTTGCATGTTATCAACGAAAACATGTATGTTCTTCAAGATGCGAGCTCTTCTCAAACATGGATGCTAACATCCGTGAAGATGAATGACTGCTTGATGCACAGTACTGAACTTGGAGTACAACGCCCACATAACCGTGTCCAAGGACAACACTTCCTCCAATATTGCCTTCTGTAGTTCAGCTTGGGCGAACATTGTGACCAAGTCTCCTCCTTGCTTGGCCACTTGTAATTCCTTCACCATTCACTCATTCTTAACTATGAGGAAGCAAACACTGGAGCTAGCGTCTTTGGCATACACTCTAGTTGCATCGGCCAAAGCAGCTGGGTCGTTGTGCACATTGGTTGTGATCACATCTTCTTCAACTTGCTTAGGGGATGTTTGGCCTCCTGGAGTTGATACTCTATCAAGGTGCACAACTCTATGTTGAGATTCATCAGATTTGTCGTGCATCTCTTCTTCCAGCTGATCACCAAGGATCTCAGTACATCCTTGGTCATTCGAGACTTGCTCATCATCTGGATGCATTACAAGGGGTGAGTCGACCTCTCTGTGGTGAGGCATGAGATCAGTGTCTTGTTCCAATTCCTGCTAATCCAAGTCTGCATCCAATTTTTTGAAAGCCTATTCTATCTCATGAGAAAAATCTTTCACCTGCAAGAGCTCACCTTATTTGCCTGATGCCAACTGTTCAGAAGAATCAACTACTTGTATGGGCACTGCTTTTACTGTCTGCATGCGATGTGTCCCTTGCTGAATCTGCTACTATTGCACTTCCTTATTCTGTTGGCGCAGCTCTTATTCTTTCCAGAGTTTCTCCCTCAACTCATGCAATTCCTTCTCTATCTCTTCCATTCTCTTATTATCTCTCTTCCTTTTCACGATTCGCTTTTCACGTTGTTGCATCTTATGTTGAATAGCCATAGCTTCTTATTCTACAAGTGGATATACTCGAAACTTGCAGATTTGTTCCTCATCAATGCAGTCGACAATCTTTCTCTTCCCTTTGTTGTGTGCAAGTATGATTGGTTCTGCTGCCTCGGTTGTTACTACTATTATTGGTGTTTTCCATGGTGTTTCTTCATGCTATCGTGCTAACCATTCTACAGTGAAACTGACCTGTTCATTGGGTCTGGAATGATGGTAACAATACCTCCATGAGTCTTCCTCATCCCAATGAAATTTCCCATGGATCCAATTGAAATGAACTCTCATGCAGTGATCCTTGACAATGCAATGTGGGTCATAGGGGTTGAGTCTTCAGAGGTCAAGTGGGTACTTATTCATTTGTTGAGCTTCAACATCCGCTTGCTTGATGCTCTTGATCTCATATAACCTAATCCACAATGAAAGAGTGGGCCAAGGTGCCTTCTTCTTCTATTGTACCCTAACTATTAATCCCACTGAGATATGATACACTACTTCCTACATGACCAGCACGTCCAAAGAAAACTTTGGAAAAACATGTGGAGGCTTCTCTGCACTGAACATTGGGATGAACGCGCCATCTGGTGAGACATACCAATCTGCAATGCCTAACAATGCCTTCATTGCTTCTTCTGACATGAAGGGTGGATCCTGTTCAAATATCAACCTGTACATTGGAGTGACAAGATGGTCGGA
Organism: Pinus taeda; assembly: GCA_000404065.3. Lineage (NCBI taxonomy): Eukaryota > Viridiplantae > Streptophyta > Pinopsida > Pinales > Pinaceae > Pinus > Pinus taeda. The sequence continues at coordinate 27,814 of APFE031438795.1, read as the reverse complement.
TAGTCGTTTTGTAACTCCTCTGATGCGGCACTTAGAGGATAGCTTGAATTATGTGCTCACAAAAGTCCCCGCCAGTGACCATGCCCACTCTAATCCTAGGAAGTCATGTGAGGCACAGAGTGCAACTATAATGTAGGAGGACATATAAATCTATGGATGCATGCCTTCAGGCAACTATCGAGCCCTCGTGACTTTCTCCTTTAGCTAATGAGCCAGTATGTTAGACCAATTGCATGGTCTTCCTTCTCTCACCAATTGGTCTAGCGCGACCACAAAACTCTGAGTGAAGGTCTCAGTGCTTGCTTGGCCACTCAGTTGACATGCGAATATGACCAAGTATGGGTATGCCTTCCTCAATATCTTCGTCTTATAGATATGGTTAGGGGTCATCTTGAAACGAGCTAGCTCTTTTACCCAATCCTTCAGAATATCTCTAGAGTGGCCTCTATTATTGGGCAAGAAGAACAGAGGGGTAATGATAGTCACGGGCTCATCCATCTAATAAATCTCGTCGTAGTCTCATGCCCAAATGGTTGCAAGCTTCTTCCCACTGACACTACTCAAGGTCATCATTTCAGGGTCAGTGTGGGAGATGATCCAGTGAATAATATTTGCACATGGGAACACGAGGTATCTACATGCAATCCTATATAGGCTAGACTTATGAATGTTCATGTACACCTGGAGGTCTTTAAGGTCTTCCCAAAAAGTACATGCAAATGTTTCATTCACCTCTTTCCACTTCAGTTTGATGTCCTTGTCTAGATAAAGCTTCGTATCTTCATAGATCAACATGCTAGAGGACACCTGTTCAATTGTTGTTTTAAATACAACACCATTAGTGCCTTGGGATCTTTTTCTCTTGTAAGCCATTGAGATAGATGAACACTTGAAAGATATGGAAACAAGTAACATGCATGGAAATAAATATGTTGGTGAAAACAAAGCAAATTCGGGGAAGGTCATAGCACATACCTGGGGAATTGACGAGGAGGATTGTGCAAATTTCACTAGGAGGCTAAGTGAATGGCTACCAGAACTACACAAAAGGAAGTCTAGATTGACTGGGGGGCTGAACTAGTTGTTGGATCTAAAAAATGCACAATTCATTTGGGTAGCTGGCTGCTGGGGTTGTGCAATGCGTGATTCCAGTTGCGACAGATTGTTGGCCTAGGGAAAGTTTTATGAAAAGTTTTGGGCCAAGTAGCCACTGGCCTCCAAAAATGTGTAATTCAGTCCAAGAGGTTAGTGTTGGGCCAGAATACACAAATCTGGAGAGGAAGGTGAACCTTCCTTCTCCAGATTGCTCAATGCAGCCTTGGTGAAGGCAGAGAATGGGTCAAGGTTGGCCCGACTGGCTGACGAGAAACTGAAAGAAAGTAAGTTGATAAAATGCATGACGACACTAAGTGATAGCAAAAGTGATAAATAGTGCATGAAAAACATTAATGGATGATTGAGCAGACAAATCAACATGCATGTGGGTGAGGTCGTTCGTCAGTTGGGCGAACGTCCATGCAAAATAGCTTCATGCATGCAACAATAGTGAGATAGCAACGAAAATTGAAATAGATCTAGGAAAAGCTAGAATATATATAAAAAATAGCAAGAGTTCAAAGAAATCAAGCAAACAACACTCACACAAGCGAATACACAAAAAGCGACAAAAATGATGAAAAAGGCAAGTTGAGGCCACTTACTCATGAATAACTGAGCTGGATGTGTCAAAGAGTCCTAGATGTGTTGTGGGATGTCAGAGCTCCAAGATCGATGTGAATTAATGAGCTCTGATGCATCAAATAAATAATTTTGGCCTCAAGATGCACATGCCACAAATCTAGGAAAAAGCAACACTTGGAGGGAAACTTCTAAAACAATTTTGCATGTAACCCTCAACTACTAAAAATAGTTCCTTAAATCATGGGATATATTTTGCATGTTGCCTCTTGCTATTCCAGGAAGATCAAGTCATGCATGCATGCAAGTCAAGTTTCCTCGGTCCCTGGTGGAACTGGTCAATCAGATTGTCCATGCATGCTAGTGCTCAACTACTTGGGTAACATGCGCATAACTGACTATAAGCTGGGATGACTACCCAAGGGGATTACACAATTTATGGGCCCATCAACTGACCACTACCCAAATTTGTGCAAATCTTGGGTTGAACTGCCCGTTGGTGGGAAAAATTGCGCAATCCCCGCTAGGAGGGTTGGCTGGCAGGATTACGCAATCCTGAAGACCAATAGGTTGACAAAAAGGATTGTGCAATTCCTGGAGGTAACTGATGGTTTCCCTCCAGGAATGAACAATTTTCCTGGGGAAGCTACTCAGCCTGCAGCTGGACCAAGTCTAGGTAAGTAGTCTGTGAGGGGAATGGATCGACTGTGTTTGACATGCTGCCATTGTGCGAGGAATGTATTGAAGCTTGAGTACTTGATAGAGAAAGACAAAGTGTTGTGCAAGGTTGGTATGGAGGCTCCAAAATAGGGCAACGAAAAAATTTGGAGGGTAGTTGTAGCTACTACAACACTTGGCGACACACTGGTAGAACTCCAAATCTCTACATAGACCTTGTTTTTGAAAAGAAAGTCTAACACCTCCGAAAGTATTGTTCAGTTCTTAGCTCATCTTGGTTTCACCCTAACTTGATTTTAAGATGTAGCATCTACCAGACTCTTGGTCGATTGACACACATTCCAAGCCAAGGCAATACACTTGTTTTGATTGGGGTTTAGGGGTATATAAGTGCACAAGCAGTATAGTCATCAGAGTCTTAATTTCATCTCTGGTGTTGCTCCACTACCAATAGGCTTGGATAGTACCCCGGTGGAGTCACATAGGAACACAAGCATGGCTCCGTTGCTAGTGAGCCTGGTCAGTACCCCGACGGAGTTACTTACATCACCTCCTTGCACAGGAAGCTTTTCTCTTCTTTTGCCTTATTCATTTTTTTAATTTTTAATTTTTTGACTTTTAATTTTTTTTCATTTTGACTGTGCATAGAACTTATTCATTTCAGAGGTGGAAGAGGGATCTCGACTTATTGAGAGAAGAGGAGGTTGTTCCATTAGAGAAGTAGTTTATTATATCTCTAACATGCCTGTTAAGGTTTTCCCCCTCACCTTACTCTACTTGACTGAGTTGACAAGGGTTAACCCAAAAAAATCGACTAGAGAAGGTGACATCAGTAGCACACAAGTGTTATGTTTACACCAAGGTTCACTTCAAAGAGTACATATTTTCCTTTGATGTATCATGGACTAAGAGTAACAAGTTTGTCATATAGAGGCAAGATGACAGATAACCAAGTAGCGATAGTTGTACAAACCCTCTTGTACTTTACCCAGCTCGTTTTATGAGTCACACATGGTTTCTTGCAAACTAACCTACTAGCGAACGAAACAAACAACAAAACAAAGCAAGAGAAGAAGTAAAAGTGAAAGAAAAAAAAGTAAGTAAACAAGCAAGCACACAAACAAATGAAAAAAGCATGAAAGTAAACAAGCATGCAAGAAGACAACTGAAAGAAAACACTACTCCTACTCCTACACTAATGGTGCATGGGCTTGATCACATGAAGTGATACTTCCTGTTGGCTTAGTGGGGCCTAACCTAGGTTCATAAGTGATTTAGCCAAGCAAATCCCGGTACTACTGGCCCTTTTGGCAACAGTCCACAGAGCACGGATTGAGGTCTCACCTGAAGTAGTATGGGAGGGTGCTAGAACCAGGTTTTTGCACCCTGGGGATGTTTGATATGAGGGGATTGGGACATGGTCCAACCTTCACACTTACTACGCTACGCGCACCAGCGGGCACCCCGCGCCCTGCGATACCGCCTTCACGCAATTCTAGCCACAGTGCGACCCGTGTTATTTACCCAAGTCTTTCTTAATTAGGCTCTATTAGCTAATTACTTAGATTATTTTCATATATAAGCATCCATACAAGTATTCATCAACTGCGCGCAGTAAATAAACAGAGTGAAAGTAATGCATAACATCAAAATATGGATTCAAGAACAGATGCATAGAGTAAACTTCTCTTTATTAACTTTCAATCCCAAGTAAAGACCCGACTCCGCGCTGTGCACTCAATTGCAGGGGTCACGCACTCAGCCGCAGACTCTACTAGGCCTTTGTGCACTCAGCTGCAGATCCTCTTCCTACTACTATGACCCAGTACACTTCAGATTCAACTCTAACCTTGAACCATGCCTTCGCTATTCTATCTATCATTATCTTCACTATCTTTACACTTAGAGCCTCACTCTATTTATACAAACCCATGGTCCGTGGACCATGGGTAGGTTGACATAAATTTACATTAAATTACAATATGATAGGGCAGACAACCCTATGACTCATCCTATACTTTGCACTCCACATCTGAAATTCATGGAGTCTTACAATCTAATTGAACAAAACTTGGGATTTGAGCCCCAAAAACATGTTGTGGGTATCCCATGCCCAATAGGCCCCCAACACAATCCTCATGACTCATCCTGAGCCACTCTGCTGGTGTGTCGATCTTAGCACGGAGCCCCTCCAACTATGCCTGTGTTGCGTGAAGATCCGCAGCGCACTGTTCTATTGTCTACTATATCTGCTCTACTCTTTCGGCTGAATGCTCATTGTCAGGTACAAATCCCTGTCTTAAGGCATGCATCACCTTCATTTGTGAGAGCTTTCCTTCGATATCGATAGTGATGAGGAAGGCCTCATAAATCCAAGCCTGGACATGCGCTTTAAGTACTGCCTCTTTCTGTCACGCGACATCCGCTTGTTCCTTAAATTCCTTTGCCTACTCTAGCTTTGCTAGCTGTTGGCTTAGGCCAATTGTTTGTGTCGTTCCGTGCACACTCTCATACTGCACTTGGAGCTCTCATGCCTCTATTTCCAGGTGCTGTATGGTTGGGTCCTCCTGTAAGGAAGTGAGGACCGCGAAGGATTCTTCCAAAATAGTAGTACAGTTCTACACTGCCTGTCCTATTTCCTCCACCCCTTTTTGTATAGTGCCAGCGTGCTATTCCCTAACTTTCAGGGGCATGGATGACTGCGCCTTTAATCGCAGTTTGACAATCTGAAGGTTGAGTTCCATCTGTATCCTCGTTGCTTCCTCCTTTGCCTCACGGAATCCAACAGCCAATTTGTGAATTCGCACTCCTATTGGTAGATCTGTTGCAATTTCTAGCTCTAGGACATGGTGATATGCTTCCTCTACTATTTTCTCTAGCTGTTGATTCTGTGCCAGCACTTCATTGCATTGTAGACTAAGTTTCTCAATATTGATTCTCTGTTCACTGAGCATCTGTACTGCACGACCTTCCCTAGCGTAGAGTTCTACTATCACTTCATGTTGTAGTTGGTATAATGTATCCCGCGGAAGGGCAGCCAAGCTTAGGCCAAGTCCCTTGATCCAGCCCACCGTAGCTCTATCCTCCATGTTGTTTATTGTTATTTCTCCTTCCAGTAGCACGATGGCGTTAGCCATTTTGGCTCGCAGCAATTGCTTCGTTACCGATGTACCTGCGGCACTGTAGGTGGCTACCATTCCCTCCTATGGGGGCCACACCTGAAGTTCCTGCAACTGGGCCCTGAGGGCCCCCAACACATTCTACTACTCTGTCTTCGCTCACTGGAGCGCTTCCTTGGTGACCTCATGAACTGTGTTGCTGATGTTGTAGAGGTCACCCTCTGTTAGTGTAATAGGTTCACTGTCCAGTTTGGAAGCCTTCGTCTTCTTTCGTGGGCCTGCTCGTTCCACACTGTGCGGCCTTGGTCTACTCTATGGTGGCCTTCATTGCCTCATGGAAAGCCCTTACCTATACGGAAAACTGCTTGTTGTGCTTCTACTGAGCCAGTAGCTTCGTGGCATCCTTCTATTTTTGTACCGCTGTCTTATAGTGCCCCGCTAGATTTGGGGCGCACCACTTGGGAGGTCATGAGTCAAGCACAGTGAAGATGGAATCATCACTTGCGATGAAAGGAAGTTTGGTCCAGTTCTGCACCGGATCCTTACACGCCCTAATATAAACATTGTGCATATCCACCTTGAAGTCTACAAAGATCTGCAGACTATTGTACACTGTGGGTGATAGGTGTGGCCTTCAGTTGATCCACATCCGGACGCTCACCTCCATGAACACCCAAAATATCTAGTATCACGGATTCTCGTGGCGTCCTTCATAGCCTAGAGTGACGTGTATTTTGTTGCCTCTGGCAAGTCCTATTTAAGAGGAGGGAACTGACTGTCCTCAGGTAGTTCCCTGGTCACCAATAAGATAGACAAGGGCGACCACACATAGTGGAAGGTCTTGCCTTGCTCCTAAGCTTCTTTGCAGTTGGTTAGAAATTCTTCACAGAGGAATTCGGCCCAGATGAATTAGATCCCCTCCACGCATTGTTCGGCCACCATGACAACCATCGTTGGTACCTCATTGCCATGGCATTTTCTCATCACCTTCCTAGCCAGTAGTTGGTTGGCTACACACACCCCTTTGTCTTGAATGCTACTGATTATGTAGCCTCTCTACTTATTTTCCAACTTGCATTTCTTCTTCATGGCCACTACGAGTGCTAAATCTCCCCTTTTGCCAGCTATTTCCCCGAAGTCCCTTCCCTTATAGGGAAGCCAAGAAATCCTATGAATGAGCTTCGCCGTGATGGGAATAGGCTCCTCCAGCCACAAGTACCCATCATGCACCAGGCACAACAGTTACTTGATGACAAAGATCGTTATCAGTGCTCGGTGAAAGTGTGGAATCCATAGTAGGTGGAGTAACTCGGCCTCCTCCACCTCGCGCAGCCATTTCTGTGGCTCTAGCACTGTAACCAACCCTTCCTTGCTCTATTTCATGAGGTTTCTAATCTCCAAATGTGGGAAATTTTCATTGTCCACGAGGTCCCAATCTTCAAATTTCATTTTAGGTATGTGGCCGAGGATTGAGCCTTCAAACAGAATTCCATCTGAGAGGAGTGGGGTTTGGAGGGCGCTCTTAGTGGCATCCAAATCCTTGGGTACTTTTTCTTTCCCTTTCCACAGAGGGACATACTTAGGTAGTTTTGCTATAGTGCGCACCAGTTGCATGTCTTCTTCCATTTCTTCATCCGCTTCTATCTCCTCTACGAAAGCCTAGAGGTGCTCCTCCTCATCATTTGTCTCAAGATTAATAGTCTTGTCCTTGTCTTCCATAGTAAGTTTACCAAACCGCGGATTTCACAGGGACATGCAGACTGGTCCCGCTACTTGTGTATCTGTCTTGGGCCTCGACGTTTGGGGCGATTTTAGAATTTCTTGTGCATCCCCCACCTGCACTGTAGGGCTCTACGTGGCTTCCTCGGTGGTACTTTCGACAAAACCCACACCTTTCCTAGTAGTTGTCATCTTGTTCGAGTTGTCTGTAGTTGTTCGTGACTTTGGAGGCTTAAACACCACTTGGCGCTCAACACCGTGTGCTTCAGTAACAATTCAAATCTCAAAAAAACAAATGTTGTCTCGTGGCTAGCCTTAGTAGTTTTATAACGTCTTTCGAATTTGAATTTGAATGTTCCCCATTTCTGAGTGATTAATGCATTCTTGGTGGCAGATCGTCCCAAATCTAGTTCTGACTTTGTGTCTTAATTGCCTACCACCCGCTCCTCTTTGTCTTAAGTTGCACATCTTGTCATGAACAGTGACATCAACGGTCACTTCCTAGCTTACCCACATGGCAGCACAACCTCCTCTGTGTGGGTGCAACCCTTGTGAAATGTTAATCCTACGTGCAACATCCTTATCGCACAGCTCCCACACAGACTCTTTTATAATCCCATGCTCTCTTTCAACTGCTTGGAGCGCTGAGACTGTGCTCCCTACGGCTAGTCAAGTGGTCGCACCACCTGTGCGAGACTTCAATTCATCTTCCAACCTAGTCAGTGGGCACTCCTCAATTATCCTTGTGATAATCAGCGCCGTGCGTTCTTCCTTATACAGTGCACTCCCTGGCTAGTTTTTTTGGTAAGGTGCGGTTGCATCCATGGTAGCAGAGTCACAAATTCTCAACGACAATCTTATAATGCAATAGTGTGGTTGTCTGTATCTTGTCTTGTCATTCTTAGTTTGTCTACAAGATATGCTTGCATGATTTCATTTTCCAGTTTTTTGATCACCGCATCCATTAACATGCTTTTCTTCCTCAATCATACTCGATCTTCTTCGAGTTCGCAAAGTTTAAGGTTCCCTCATCGAATGGCATAATTCCTTCATCCTGCTCCTCGCATACTATCCCAACTATGGGAACTATTGCGTGAGGATTCCTTTCCTCCAAAATTATGGTCTTGATTCTACTCATCAACTTTGGAATCATCCCCGCACTCAGGGTTTTGCACATGGCCCTATAGGCCCATCGAACCATTGGCACGCGCAGGTCCCAATCAGTTCGTCTTGCCTGGTGAACCCTATTCAAGACTCAACATACCTTATTGAATGCTTTCACGTGGAACGTTTGTGGTGCACATCGCCTTTCCTGCTACTGCGTCCTGTTCTGATTTTTGATCCTGAGTTTGGGGTGTGCTTGTGTGGGCTTCCCAGCACATGTATGTACCCATCAAGACAGGTGGGAGCACAAGCTGCTTCGTCCTTGCTGACTGACTCTTGCTTAAATCTAGGGGCTTCCAAACTGAAGGCGTATCATCCTTCTACATTCGTGTTATTCCTCAAAATTTCCTTGATGTGTACCCCACCATCGAGCGGGTGTTGCGCGTAGTGCCCACTTCAATGCATCGAAACACTGTTGTTCTAGTACTGCACTTTCAAATTTGCTTAGGAATTCATCCACCGCTGTCAATCCATCATATGTCAGTAGCTCTCTTGCCTATGTTATCACACAACGTAGTGATCTAACCATCATGTTGCAATTCAGCGTCGTCACTTCGTGCAACCGATTTTTCCATCGCTCTACTTCTTCATCTAAATCCAAAGTCCAAGAGCTTTCACACTCCCACAAGATCCTCCCATCTACTGTTGAATTCACCCAATCCTGATCTCACATGGTTATCTTGTAAATACAATCAAGATCATCGTCGCTATCATTGTCGTGCATTGGTTCAGTGTAGCACACTCCTTCGGCTGGGTCCAGCAGGACTACTACACCTAGTGACTTTTTCTCGAAGATAATTTTTCACTTCTTCTTGTTGATGACTCCATTCATATCGGTGGCCCTGTCTATTCCTAACAATGCGGGATAGGGATTGCTATCATCGACAATCTCTATTACTTCAAAATCCGCCTACGCGGTCGCGCCTTCAATATCAACTGTTAACCCTTGCAACCTTCCAATGGGAAAAATCTTCTATTGGTTCATCATTCATAATTGAATAGGGGACCATTATAACACGGGCCTACCCATGTGTTCCCTTATTTGCTTCGGTAATACATTCGCGTCCAAACCCAGATCTAGGATTACCTGATCCATTTCATACTCACCAATCTGTGCAGTCAACCTCATTTCCCTTCCAGTGCGCAATGCATGCTTCCCCAATCTCTAGACTACATGTGGTTCTCCTGACCCTGCACACTTGGTGATCAATTCTTGTAGTCCTTTAACTACCTTGTTGTCACGCAGAAGTTTCATGCATGTCTCTAGAAAGGTAGTGAGCATTGAAGGATCCATTCCTAGCTTTGGTTGATCCTTACTACCTAAAGTGGAGGCCTCCATGAAGCTCTTCTTAGCTTCCATTAATGTCTCCTTTGCACGTTCTAATTCAAACTCGGGTTCCTTTGCAAGAGCCTTGTGAACCCATGATCCTTCCTCTTCACGTGGCTCAGACCTCATCATTTGTATATTCTAAGTCGGGGGAGGCTGGAATACCCCTTTTTCATGCATCCTCGTGATCAACATAGGACAATATATTGTTTCATGATCAAATTGAGCACAATATGAACAGGATATCTGCGTTGATTTGGTACAATCGCAGGCATAGTGCCCTGGTCCTCAATTGTAACAAATTAATTGTCTACGGCCCCTTCCTGGTCCCATTCCACCTCGTCCTCAACCCGTCCCTAAAATCTAGCATCACCATCTCCACATCTGGGTCGAGGGCTCGCGTTTCAATATGCATCCTATAGGCAGGGGTCCGATCCATCATTAGTTTGTAATTGTGGCAAGTGCTCTCATCGTGGCCTACTGACCTGCAGAAATTACAAAATAGTTGATGGGGTGCCTGTGTATACTTTTGCAACAAATGAAAATTATCCGTTGTGTGTTTCCCTCCTATCTAATAGATCGTGCACCATAAAGCGGGTGCCACACTTAGCCCTGCTTGTGCCTCTGGTCTCAATGGAATTGGCCCTCCTCCTGCCAAGTAGTTCGTGAACACTGAGCAGTGATCCTTGTCATGGCCTTGGCCACAGTGCCCTATCTTGCTTCATACTTTGCATTTCTAAACATATATTATCTAGTTGGGCATGGATTTGTTGAAATCCCAACCTAGGGTCTTGTATCAGGGTCTCATGTAATCTCATTGCCATTTCCAACGCTTCGACCTGGGTGGAAAGTTTTTGTTGTGACAGCACCATCCTCAAGTGTAGTGTCAGAGATGCTACAAACCATCCGCGATGTTGTCCATATGTCAACATTATATTGGCTTCGTGGATCGTACTCTTTAGCCATTGATCCAGATGCCAAAGAGTCTCACCCGAGAGCATCGCGATTTCTTTAAACCCAATGATTGATTGTGTTTCTGACTTTGGCCTACTAAATTCCTTGTTCAACGCATTTTGGATCTCTGCTATCCCTGCATTTGGGTGGTCATTGGAGTGCTTGATATACCATGTTAATGCACGATCCTGTAGCATGCTCACCAATGTAGCCTTCTTAATATTGTCATCCGTGACACCTTGTGCCTCCCATACTGCTCTTACCATGAACCAGAATTGGTCTAGATCTTCATTCCCTACTCCTCTGAATACTGGTAGTTTGATCGCGCTCACCATACTACACTGTGGAGGTGGTGGAGGTGGAGTGGGTGGAGATGAAGGTGAGGGAGGTGAAGCGGGTGGTGGTGTGGGTTGAGGTGGTAACTGTGGAATGCACTGCCTTATCAAACTGACTGCACTTCTCAGAGAGACCTTAGCGAACTCTTCCTCTCTCTTGCGAGGGTGAAATTAAGGGACTATTTTCTAATTCTTTGCTACTTTTGTAGATCTTTCCGCTCCACGTAGTCCCAAACATTAATGTATTCACATGACCCTTTTTTCACACAATAGCATCTTAATCTAAGTATTCAAAGATTTAATATACTTACCTTGCGGTTCTTTGAGAAAGTGTCACTCTGCCTCATTGTAGCTCACGGTCATGTCTACCACAAACTCAGTGATAAATCCCCCTATTATCCAATCGAGCCAACGGTCCACAGCTCATGTGATCTTATCTTATGATGCTTCTAGTTTGCGCACTAATTTAGGAGTCCACACTATCGGTTGGTCGAGCCTACAACTTCCCTGGTTGTTGGCTAACCTCACGATCCACTCATACAGCTCAAAAGGAAAGGGTGCAAAGAAAATCTCGTGGATTTTTGTATACACATAATGCTCCAACCACTTTTGCTTAGGTACTTGCGGAGTTCCATTTTCGTGTGTCGCGAACTTGTGAATCTTCTTGTCCAACCACTCTTCAATTTCCTTCTTTGTTGGGTTCTAGTGGCACGACATCAGACATCCCTTATGTAGATACCGGTCCTGGCAATGGAACCATTTGTTGGGTTAGTGGGGACTGACCCAGGTTCATAAGTGATTTAGCCAAGCAAATCTCGGTACTATTGGCCCTTTCGGTAATATTCTGTGGAGCAAAGACTGAGGTCTCGCCCACAATATTATGGGAGGGTGCTAGAACCAGGTTTCCACACCCTGGGGATGTTTGATATGAGGGGATTGGGATGCGGTCCAACCTTCACACTTACTACACTACGCGCACCAGCGGGCACCCCGCGCCCTATGATACCGCCTTCATATGGTTCTAGCAGCAACATGACCCATTTTATTTACCCAAGTCTTTCTTAAGTAGGCTCTATTAGCTTATTACTTAGATTATTTTCATATATAAGCATTCATACAAGTATTCATCAACTGCGCGTAGTAAATAATCAGAGTAGAAGTAATGCATAACATCAAAATACAGATTCAAGAATAGATGCACAGAGTGAATCCCTTTATTAACTTTCAATCCCAAGTACAGACCCAACTCTGACCTGCGCACTCAACTGCAGGGGTCCACGCACTCAGCTGTAGACTCTACTAGGGCTCTGCGCACTCAGCTGCAAAGCCTCTTCCTACTACTATGACCCAGTACACCTCAGATTCAACTCTAACCTCGAACCATGCCTTCGTTATTCTATCTATCATTACCTTCGGTATCTTTACACGTAGAGCCTCACTCTATTTATATAATCCCATGGTCCGCGGACCATGGATAGGCTGACACAATTTTATGAAACCAACTCAAGAAAGATAGAAAAGATAGATCAACGCCTTAGAATTCAGCCTCTTCGAGGGGGCAACCTCCTTTACATTACATAAATGAACAATTCTTGGATGATTCAAATGACAAAACCTCCTTTCTATATATAGGAGTCTAAGGAGTCACAATATAAACCAGCCGACCTAACAATAATAATATAAAGCCACAAAAATAACAATAGAGGGATTCTATGGGGCACAGTAATAACAATATGGGGGCAATAGGGGCACAACAATATTAATAAGGGGTATAACTACAATAGTAATGGGGTAATCACTAGTATTATAGGGACCCAACATGCCCCTCGCCTTCAAAAAAGTGTTGTCCTCAACGCTTGAGTAGTTCTGGATACTTCGGCATAAAATTCTCATCCTCCCATGTGGAATCTTCAGCGGATAAGTTCTTCCACTTGATAAGATACTATGAAATTGACCGATTTCGTAGCTGTCGAGTTCTTGTTTCTGTGACTGCTTCCGGTTCCAATATAATTTTTCCTTCCTCATCAAGTTCTGGCAATATTGTTTGAACTGGGAGTTTGTCGCCTATAACCTTCTTTAAACATGAAA
>APFE031438795.1:514-13025 GCA_000404065.3 Pinus taeda | reverse complement strand
ATGAAAAGTTCTTGAAAATTAAAAGCTATTATACCCAAGGATTGTAGCCATTGGACTCCTAGTACAACATCAACACCCTCCCATTGGAATGGAAATCATTGGGCTAGTCAATACATATTCTCCCATGGATAGCTTGATATTATGGTATTTTCAAGAGCAATTTATTTTTCCTCCATTTCCAATCATGACTTGACACTCCGGTGCTGGATATAGGAAGCAATCAATTCTTTTGCTACCTTACAATGAATAAAATTATGGGTACTTCCTGAATCAATCAACACTATTACCTTTTTCTTCTTGAGTCCTTCTATCTTGATAGTTTGAGGAGTGGTAATTCCTGCCGATGCATTACAAGATATGGTCGGATTTATTTCTTCTTCATCTAGGCTTTGTTCCTGGAGTATATCTTCTTCTTTTGACCTTTCTTGCTCCTTTTCTTCTTCCTCTTCACAATCTATGTAGAATTATTTCTTCTCAGCACACTTATGACATTTAGTGTATTTGCTATCACAACTGTAACAAAGCCCTTTTGCTCTTTTTTCTTCCAATTGTTGTGGTGTCAACCTTATAGGTTGTGGAAGACTAGCGGCAATAACAGTTCTGTCTTTATAGATGTGAGTGGTATGCTTCCTGGTTGCCATAATTTTGCTTTCCATTTTTCATGCTAACCTGAATGTTCTCTATGAATCAGGTTCCCAAAGTCGAACATCATGTTGGATATTATCCTTTAAAGACCCTATGAACACATCAATCCTATGCTCCTCTGGAATATCTTTTACCCTTATGTTCAATTTTTGGAACTCCTCAATGTGCTCCATTATTGAACCCTTTTGTTTGAGACTTATCAATTGGCTAAAAACAGTGTTGCTTTTTGTATCCTCATAATGTGCCATCAATTCTTCCGTAAAAATTGCCCAAGTGATAAATTGTTTATGAGAGCCATTGATACCATACAAACTGATTTGGTTCCAAATATAAAGTTTCCATACGTACCTTTTGTGTGTTTTGCACATTATTGAGATTGAAGAACTGCTCCATCTGTAATATCCATGTGGCAGGATCCTTGCCATCAAACTTCCTCATATCGATTTTTGGAATATGGTGAATCTTTGATCCAACATTAGAGTCTATGGAATCATGATTAACATTTCTTTTGTTCTCATCATGAGTTTCCTTTAGTACCCTTTCACCCTTATTGACCATTTCTTGTAGCAACTTATTCATATGTATCTTCAATTCTTCCATCTTATCATCCATGCCATCAATTTTAGCTTCTACGCCTTTCTTTAAACCATCCATCTTAGCTTCTACATCTTTCCTTAAACCATTCATCTTAGATTCTGTTGCTTTTTGTGCAAGTGACACTTGTTGCACTTGTTCTTGTAATTTTGATATATCATATAGCATTTCTTCTTCTTCTTCATGAGTCATGCTAGAGCTTCCAGGATCCTTACTAGGCGTTTTCATTTTCTTTCCTCGGGGCATCAGTTACCAATAATAATGTTCTATTATTCCCTTTGAATTCCTTCAAAATAAATTTTCAAACCAAGCTTAAACAAAAATTTAAGAAAATCTACACACATTTTTTCACTTTGTAGGAGCTTGATATTGCCTCTGATATATCTCTGTACTTTCCAATCATCTAGTTATGAATTTGTGATCTCTAGTATCCCTTTGTGTCCTCTTTCCAATGCCACAAGTCTGACTCAAATTGGTTTCTCCAAGCAAGAGTTATGTGAAATCTCCCACAGTGACTTGATTATAGACTAGTTTAGTAGAGTGAACTTGTACGACGTGCCACGAGTCACTGTTTCGACCTCTGGATCTAAAAAATGCATAAAAAAACCTAAATTCCATTCTCTTTCTGCACCTTCTTACAAAATTTCAATGTGATCCCTAGAGAGAAAGTTATGACGATTTTCCCCAGGTCACCTATTTGGAATGTAATTCAGGAGTCTGCAAAAAGACCAACTTCCTCAAATCATATCTCCGCAAATATTGCGTGAAACGCTTTGAAATTCGGACCCAAGGTTCAGCATGATTTCTTCTCAAATGGGTTTTTTTTGTGACTTCTGAAACATCACAGAAAAAAATGTATAGCGAAAATTCCACGATGACTTGTTTGGAGCAGTGAAACCCTAGAATCCAAAGCTCTGATACCAAATATTATGAAACCAGCTCAAGAAAGATAGAAAATATAGATCAACGCCTTAGAATTCAGCCTCTTCGAGGGGGAAACCTCCTTTAAATTACATAAATGAACAATTCTTGGATGATTCAAATGAAAAAACCTCCTTTCTATATATAGGAGTCTAAGGAGTCACAGTATAAACCAACCGACCTAACAATAATAATATAAAGGCACAAAAATAATAATAGAGGGATCCTATGGGGCACAGTAATAACAATATGGGGGCAATAGGGGCACAAAAATATTAATAAGGGGTATAACTATAATAGTAATGGGGTAATCACTAGTATTATAGGGGCCCAACACACAACTTTACATTAAATTACAATATGTTAGGGCGGACAGCCCTATGACTCATCCTAGACTTCGCACTCCACATCCACAATTCGTGGAGTCTTACAATCTAATTGACCAAAACTTGGGCTTTGAGCCCCAAAAACATGCTACATAGGATCCCATGCCCAACACTTCCAATGCAACCACCGGCGCATTGGTAGACCCATGAGAGTGAAGGCTTGATCTGCGAGTAACCCAGTTGTGTGGACCACCATACAAGAAAGATATGACACTCAAGACAACCACACTTCTTGTTTCAAAGTGCCCACAGGACATATGTGAGTGCATGTGCATGATGGACAGTCCATGGACTTATCATGGTGATGTGTGACACTACGTTCAACTTTGAAGAAAAATTATACTTTTGACTAAGACATGTAAGCAGACGAAAGAAACAAAGACAACTTGCGTTGCGCATGAGTGCTTGCAATGTAAGACTCCCCCAATGCATGAGCAATGGGATCGTGCAATTCGAGTGGAGGAAGTGTGATCTGTGTGTGAGATGGATCTTCAATGCATACATATGAGTGATGAGGAGCCTTGGGTGATTGAACAATTTCATGATCAGAAGTGAGACTAAACCCAAGAAAGCGATGACCTGACATAACCATCAACTTGGGATGAAGTGCCTCGACAATCTTGGGTGTCTCAACTTCATCATTAGGTAGATCATCATAAACTGGTGGCTTTGAAAGATCAACTGTGATAGATTCATGATCGTGATAAAAAATGGAAGAAAAAGGATCACGACTACCACGATCAGAAAACTCAATGAATTCTTCAGCATCCTCATGATCAAAGGAATCAAACAAAAGGGTAGAGGAAAAGTGAATGAACGCGTCCTCTGTGTTTCTGAAAAAGACGGATGAAGGATTAAATGGATCTTCAATGAATAACTTACCCTCTCCATTGTCGATTGATGGAATAGCATAAGGTGATTCCTATGAATGATCAACAATGGGTGCATCCATAGATGAAGACACACATACAAAATCATGGATGGCAGTTTCACCAAAGAAGCTAGGAAGGAATAGAGGGGGCTCAGACAGAAGGGAGTCACCCTTCACTGAGTGTTGATGTTCAAGATCCCACTCATACTCTTCATGAATGACAGTGCATGTTGGTTTTGTAACACCAACTCCGTCAGTGGGTTGTTCCTCGTTCACAACAAGTGAAGAGTCTCGAATGGATGAACACAAGGCAACATCATCCGAAGGAACACCTGTGTGCAAAGATGGAGGTCAAAGAAAAGAATGCATAAGGGAACTTGAAGGAATCACAACCAAGTCTGCATGAAAATTAAGTGGAGTGATGTTGGGAGGGTGTGGAGAATGAACAAATGTGTGAACATGATCCTCAACATCACTGGGAGATAGTAGAACTCTTGAATGAAAGGGAGGCAGACAGTCCATTGAGACAGTGCCTACTCCAACATGGGATTGCGCAGTTCCATCAGCGAAGAAGGCTGAGTGAGGCTTCACATCAAGCTTTCCCTTGGGATAGGAAGATTTTTTAAGACAATACTCGAACCAGTCCCAAAGATAAGCGAACTTCATCTGGCTCCTCAGAGCTTGAAACTATAAGTCTCGAAGGCACTGCCAAAAATCGATAATGGATTTATGTGGAGCCCTCCGTTGTTGTAACAGTTTATGGTCAAGATTGTCTGGATCATAATGATGGAATGTGTCTTCAATAATATTGGTGGGCTCCAGTGTTGTAGCAATAATGCTGCAACTCCTGGGACTCCCTTCTTTACTTTTATCAACCCAGTAGTTCGTAACAAACTTGGAAGTGACGGTGTTGTATGCACAAGTACTAGCTCTTGCTGTGACTGTCACTTGATCATCTGACACAAGTTCGCTAGGAGATTAAGCCAACTTCTATGAGTTCTTAGAAGAAGCTTTTAATTGTGATGGACAAAAGCTAACTCAAAGGAGGCTAGTCTACTTGTAGAAAGAAGTTGAAAGCTGAAAATAAATGCAAACCCTAACAAACCCTAGTTTTACCGACTAACCCTGCCAATGCAATAAAAGCGATGAAAGCTATGGAAATAGATGCCCTTGACTCTTAGAAAGGTAAAATGCATGTGACTAAACTACTTCTGAAGTAAAATCTGGAAAAACATCTTTTTGTACTTTTGAATAATCTTGTAGAATTATTATGCATGTGTTTTAACTGTTTTGAATGTGCAGAGGTTGATTGGCGAAAGGAAATGCTTGCAGGAGGTTGGAAAGGTGAGAAGAGGGCCTAAGGGGTCCCTAGCACCCTTTCATAGAGTTTCACAGTGATCAGATCTCAAGAAACTGCTTCCGTGAGCTTCTACAAGAAGTCTGCAGGGGTTCTACAGGATGTACTATAGCTTCTACAGGATGTTCTATAACTTCTACGGTATGTTCCAAAAAGAGGATTTTGGAGGGTTGATGGAGGAAAAACGGTGGAAAAGTGGAAGTGGAGGTTGGATAAGGATGTTAAGAGGTCTAGGACCTGGTGAATGAGGCTAAGGAGCGATTGGATTTGTTCGAGGATGGAGGGAGAAATGATGCACAAGAATGTAGAAATTAGGGCAAAGTGGGAAAATGTGGCAAATGAAGGGAAATAATCTGAGTTAGGGGAAGGAGTAGGTTGTATTGATGGAGTGTTATGGAGGTAAATCCCCTCTGCGGACAGAGGCAATCCCTACTAGCCCAGAATGGGTCTAGCAACGATCAAACAATGCTATCACGTAGGTTCCTAATTGCAAATCAAAGACCAATGATGAGGGCCTACTTGGATTCTAACACCTATGCTTGTAGAAGAGTTGACGCTCCCGTTCCTTTGCTCCGGCTGGTCATGATCCCCAAGATCTCCGTGAATGGAAACCTGCACATGCAAAGAACGACACAAACACAAACATAAAATCCAATAGATGTAACTATATATCAGTCAGAAAGGATATAACTCATCATCATTACAAAAAATAATAAGAGTGGAACCATAATAATAGTCATATATTATTGATAAACAAAGAAGAATACAACCATAGTTCTGACGTCAAATCCTCCTTTAGCTGGGTGATCAGCAGCACATGTCTTGCAAAGCTTGTTGGGAATGTGAACAAGCCTCTCTCTCCTTAGTTATTTGGACAAGAATCCCCTTACTTTAGATTTAGCCTTATGGGAATGAAGAAGGCTTCTTGCAGCATGAACTTCACAATTCTCAATATTTGGAACTCTGGAACTTGGAACTTGGAACTAGCTTGTCAAAGGCAAAAGGACAAGCTTTTATGGATAGAGGAGAAGGAGTTAGGATCATCCACAATATTCATGGGATTGGCTTTATCACTAAGAAGCTTCCATGAGAGGTGGCAAACCACTTCCCTCCTAAGGAGATTCGAAGCCAAACTAAACAAACTCAAGATAGATTCAGTTCAGGAGTGGGTTAGGAAGAACCTTCAGATGTTGGTTTGTTAAAAACACTACCCATTTTGGCTGGCGCGAGTGCGACTTTGAGACAAAGTACCAGCTGGTGCGCCCTCTTTGGAGGATTTCCCCATTGGCGCGAGTGATACATAGTGAAACCATGCCAATGGAAAAAGGGTTGTTTTTATGGGTTTTTTGCAGAAGATGTCTTCAGGGAAAATGAAGCTCATGCTCAGGGGAATGTAATGCAAGTGTTTGCAGGTCATCACAGGTCCCAGAATGTTTCCTCCAAGATGTGGGAGAGGGGTAACAGGGACGGTGACAAATTGCTGTGTAACATATGCCCCCTAAAGCATGAGGCCCAAGAGAGAGAAGGGTGAAATGCTTTACAAGAACATGTCCAACCGAAAACACTGCCACCGGAAAACCTACGTGGAGAAGTACAATTGATATCTCAAGTACATGATATATGTCGTATGGGCACAGCCATCTATCGTAGAGTACATAAAAATCTAGACCCAAGGTATGGACGCAACCATCCAGTGAGAATCGCTAAATAGACTGAGGCATGGTCGCAACCATCTAGTGAATGAGTCATGTAATAATCATAATAATCCAAAAAATCGCAACCTAGATCCTAACAGACAAAATCCAGGGTCTTGCGCTCCATCTCGACCTGAACAAAGTACAAGTTCAAGCACGCGAATATGGGAGTCGAAGTCGAACATGAAAGAACATCGTCTGATTACCAGTCAATGACGAAAACTGTTAACAGACGCGGGAGGGACCACCAATAATGACAATGGCCCTCAAGGTACTATAGGTACAATCTACGACGTGCGAATTAGTGAGCTGGCGTCGAACACCCATAGAATCATTCGATTGGAGGCCAATGATGAAAACCTCACGTCGAACACAAATAACATGCCATTGAGGCATGCAGGCTCCAAGGCACCTGAAGGGAGTCTCTAGGTCAACTTCCTGGATAATGAGCTGAAGTCGACAGGAAGCGACCTTGATCGAAGGTGGGCCATAATGTTTCCCACATCATTGATGCAAGATAGAGGAGGATAATATTTTTGTGAATCAGGATTATGTGAGTTATCAGAGGGATGTTGATTATTTCGCAGAGGTTAACTTCTCTTGAACATATTAGCGACACGACAGTGGACTTGGCAGTATTTGACATCAAGTGATCAGAGGTCATGGTGACAAGGCAATGAGAAGATGAGAGGTCAAACAGGATCACCCAAACCCATGGAGGCAAGTGAAAAATGAGACGAGATGTCCCCACCCAGACACAAATACAGATAAGTGCCATGTTCAAGAGCGACATACTGATGACACGACAATGATTCTGGTTCCATTTTCCCCACCATTGCTGGCGAGTACCCCAGTTATGTTTATCAACAAGCTTGACGGGGATAGCATATGATTATACAACGTCATTTCGATGGAATCCAATGTCATCAAGGTTTAACGAGTATGACAGAGGAAGAACTCAACGTCTTTTCATGTTTAGAGAGTTTGAAAACACAGGAGAAAAGTAAACTCTAGGGGTGTCCTTTTTCGTAAAGTTGTGTCTCTCGAGCCTGAAAAAGTATAAAACAATGCTCAAAATAACCGCTCGACCATTACGATCGAGGAGTAATTTTCATGATTAGTGATCTCAACCTGAAAAAGTAAAAATGCGATCGAAATCACGTCACTTCGTAACCACTAACAAACCCGAAACGATAAGGGCCCCATGATCTTTTCGTCTTTACACGGTCGGAAAAGAGTTTAAAGATGACCGCCTCTCATTTACGTTTAGTGAGTTGAGAGGAATAACTCGGAAATATTTTCATCTTTAAACGGTCAAAAAAGGGCTAAAAGCAGATCTCCATTTCTATTCTCTTTAACGAGTCAAGAAAGGAAAAAATACTCGACAATCTTTTCATATTTTACGAGTCAGAAAAGAGCTTAAAGGTGACTCGTCCTAGAGGAACGAGTGGTATAAAGGGTAGCAACTGGTTCTGGAAATGGAGGAACTACTCAAAACATGTAATGGTCAAGAGGCTGGCTAACAAAACCACTCATAACTGCGGTCCCTTAGGAAAGGTAAAACAACCAAGTGAAAGCATATGATCGGCCAAAGAGATGGTGACGATGGAATGAAAACAACCAAGGCTCATCTAACAAAATTTAGCGGATAAAAATGGCAATCACGAGATGTACATCGAGTATGGGTTCATTTTTACACAAGCTTGAACCATGGAGAACTCTGCTTGGATTCGATTTCATGCTTACACAAGCTTGAAACAAAAAACTATGCTTGTTATAAGTTCGCATGCCCCCAGCATAATGACGCAAAATGAGGTACATGCCCCCCAAGCTTCATTGCATTCAACAAAGTGGATGGAATGAAGGTTCACTTTCAAGATCTTGGAAAGACTCGACTTGTGTTTTACGAGATCTTAAGCAAAAGACTCGATTGGGAAAGGGAGTTGTTTCATTTTTTAATGAGGTTGACATAGTAAAAGAACTATCCTCATAACCCTTGTTTCATTTTTTAACGAGCTTGACACAAGATCCGGAACTATGCTCGACCACACCCAGTTTCATTTTTTAAGGAGCTTGACATAGGAAAGTGAACTATGCTCCAAACGAACTTCATCATAATGAACAGGAACTCGTTGCTTCCAAAAGTGTCACTCCCGGTGGAAGGAAAACATCTTGGAAGTCAGGACCCAATGCCCCCAGGACACTATGCATGATAGCAACATCACTAGATATAGGCACGAGATAAGTAGCCATGTAGTTGACCTGCGGTGAGGCAGATACAACTGGTGGATAAAAACCAGGAGGGGATGACAACTGCACAGGAGGCACCGAGGGACTAAAGAACGATAATTGATCTATAGTCACGATTCTTTCGTCGTGTGGAAAGAAAACCACATGGAAAAGTGAAGAGATAAGGGCCCCCATGGCATAAACATAGTCACGACCAAGGAGAAGACTGAAATCTAAAGCACCTTGGGTAACCAGTACGTCTATATAGACGGTTTTGCCTCCCAAAGTATAGGAACTTTGGAAGGATCCCTAATGGTTGACTGGTTCCTCCGTCAACGCCATTCGATCTGTACGCAATGGCACAGCGGTGGGGACCAAAGCTTGCCAGTAGTGGAGCAAAGACTGACAGATGCACCCTCATCCAAGACAGTGCTAGGTACTGCCTTATCATAGGCATGTACTGTAATCTGGAAAGGCACATGGGATGGAAGGCGGAAAGCAATCAGGTGACTCCAGTCAAAGGAAACAATTGAACTACTTGGTGGGGGAATCGTATAATTGCCCCCCTGCTCCAAAGAAGGACTCTCGGGATCAGTTGGGATAGGAGAGTCGTTTTCGGACTCAGGAGAATCGGATGAGACGAGAAGAACATGAGCATGATGCTCTTTTGAAACAAAGGGATTGATGGGTGGTGAACCCAAGTTGACACTCTTTTCGACCAATTGTTGGTCTGGAACAGGCCTAGCACAGCCAGGTTCGGAAAGAGGAGGATGGACAAGAGAAGGATCTAAATCAATCTCTTTGTCGACAGGGAGAGGATCTGAAGAGAGCCTCTGATAACCAATGGGGAGTTGGGGTGAAGAAGCTGTAAGACTTTCCAAAACAGCGGAATCTTTATCCATGAGCGGACAAAGGTGAAGGAGATGGTTGCCTTCACATAGCCTACAGGGGAATTGAATCTTCCCTTTCTGCTTACCGTTGCTAGTTGATAGGGTAGCATCACCATGAGCTTTAGAGGACGATGAGGGGTAGGCCGGATCGTGAGACCATACTTCTAAGATCCTAGGAATGCGAGGACAATCACGAAGAAGATGGTCATCCTTGCACAATGTACAAGGAAACTTAACCTTCCGTGGAGGAGCAGAAGGAGTTCTGACCTGAGTTGTACTTGAGGCAATAGTTGCATGTTTAGCCTCTTGCTTATGAGACTTCTTCTTCTTCATCTTCTTCTTCTTCTTCTTAGCCACCTGGTTACTTTAATCCAAACTTTCACCAGATGAAGTAGAAGATGAGGACGTAGAAATAGGCGAAGAAGGGGAGAGGTCCACCTTGGAATCAACATGATGTTGTTCGGGTGGAGGAACTAATTGACCAGTAGTTGAGACATTAGGGACCACAGAAGTCGAGAACAACCAAACAGGCAACCCAACAGTTAACCCAGGAAGGGACAATGTTGCCATGTAAAGAGCACCAACATTCCCAAAAGGAGGAAAATGACCAAGATTCCCATCAGAGGGGATTCTTGGGTTGGTGAACTCTAGAAAAGTTGCCATCAAAAACTGAAAATCGCACACAGGGCTGAAAAAGAGTCAAGACACACAATCAAACATCTTACAAGTAGAATCTAACAAGGCATGTGATCGCGGGTGATTTAAATTTTAAGACGCAAGGACATAACTTTACCTTTTCATCTTTAAAGAGTCGAGAAAAGGACAAAAAGATGACTCTAGTCGCCTTCGAATGTTTAGTGAGCTTGAAGTGACAAATGCTCAGGTGAGCCTTTTCTTTTAGGGAGTCTGAAAAGGATCAAAAAGTGACTACTCTAGAGAACTAGGCAAAAGGTTTACCAGACAATCCGTAAAATTGCATATGCACCTTGGTAATCGTATGAAAACCAAGTAATTTCCGTACGACAGTCAATCTTCCTGAATGTTGTGTTCGGTGCATTACGGGTCGTAAGGCGGTAGACACGGCTTCCTATGGATAAAGGATGATAACCTAGTGGGGTCTCTCCATATACTCGATGGTACGTGGGAGCATAATTTCGTACTAGACCACTATTCAGTCACAGAAGAAGGAATCACCCAACCTTGAGTGGAAACAAAAGTGACTAGGTTTAATGACGCTGGAGCACGTCTCTAGCCTAGACCTCTAAACAGTGTGAATTATGTTCCAATGCATTGTTAGATTCGTTTAGTTCATTTTGAAGTTGATATTGTATTATGTTTTAGTTTTCAGGCCCTACTGTATGTAATGTCTCAAAATTTCCTAAATGCAAACTATATGCAACAATATATCATTTCATTCGATGAATGCTAACTAAAGTAAGGAGAGAGTTTCCATTCACTTCCAATAATGCAAAAAATTGATCACTAAGAGAAAATATAACAAATTCTCTAATGCACTAATTTCATCAAGAAAAACTAACGCAAATCAATTGCAAAACAATTTTTATTTTTATTTTTGTGTGTTTAAAACAAGCATAAAAATATGTAAATTCAAATCAAAAAAATTTGATCTAAATCTACGATTTATTTTTCAAAATGTAAACTATGCAATTGTAATCTATGCACAATTCACTTGAAAAGTATGCAAATGTAATCTATGCACATTTTTCATTCATATTCTGAAAATGAGAATTCTAATCATGCAAGTGTGATCTATGCAAGAGAATTCTCAAACACAAGATGATTCTATGGTAATCTAAGAACCAATCAAGTGCAAATCAAGAAATGTGGGTGAGAGTTCCAAAGATCAAAAAATAAAAACACTCAAAGGCGATTAACACTCATACACAATTTAGCCCCCCCGGCGAATGAGGGGGAAATTGTTTTGCAAAAACAAAAGCAAAAAGGTGCAAAATTGTGAAAAGGCTGAGACAAACCTCCAAGTAATGACCAAAGGAAATCAAATTAAGAATTTCTCAAAAAAGAGACTAAAAACCAGTCAAACAAGACTCCAACACACTCAAGCAGTCAAGAAAAGGTACCTAGAACAAAGACCAAGCTCAGGAGGCTCAAAACCAAGCAAACTTCAAAAGTTCCCAGGCCTGGTGCAACTGTCAGGCTACGACTTTTACGGATTGGTGCGGGTTGTAAATGAGCAACTTGCGCCAATTGGCACGACTGTTACACTATAAAATTGCGCCAGTCAAGTTTGCTATGCAAAAATAAAAAACAAGCAATCCAAAGCTAGGCCAACAATAACCAGGTAAACCAAGAGGCGAGAAACAGCAAAAGAACTCAACCCAGAAGGCTAACCAAGTGGGTAAAAACCAAGAAACAACCAAAAGGGCAAGACAAGCTCCCCAGTGGAGTCGCCAAATTGTTGTGGAGATAAATCCCCTCTGCGAACAGAGGCGATCCCTACTAGCCCAAAATGGGTCTAGCAACAATCAAACAACGCTATCACGCAGGTTCCTAATTGCAAATCAAAGACCAATGATGAGGGCCTACCTGGATTCCAACACTAGTGCTTGTAGAAGAGTTGACGCTCCCATTCCTTTTCTCCGGCCGGTCATGATCCCCACGATCTCCGTGAATGGACACCTGCACATGCAAAGAACGACACAAACACAAACATAAAATCCAATAGATGCAACTATATATCAGTCAGAAAGGATATAACTCATCATCATTACAAAAAACAATAAGAGTGGAACCATAATAATAGTCGTCTATTATTGATAAACAAAGAAGAATACAACTATAGTTCTGACGTCAAATCCTCCTTTGGCTGGGTGATCAGCAACACATGTCTTGCAAAGCTTGTTGGGAATGGGAACAAGCCTCTCTCTCCTTGGTTATTTGGACAA